>NW_004624915.1:2537518-2559478 GCF_000247695.1 Heterocephalus glaber
GGACTCCCTGAACTGGCAACAAAAGAGGATCTGGAAAAAATGAAATCAGAAATAATTTCTCAGATAACAGCAGATATTGTGCTCATAGTGCAAGATTAATAAATCTAGAGAGGAGTCAAGGAATATGATGGAATCCCAATATTGGGAACTTTTGAAAAACACGGGAATGGGGAATAATTGAGATTAGGAAAATGGAAGATGGAGAAGAAAGCCATTTTCAGTTAGTTTGGGGAACCCTAAAACTTGAGTGGCCTGTACATTCTCTGGTTAGTCACCATCTTGCATCTTGTCCAATGCCAATAGAAGGTGACAGCAGATGTGAAAAAATGAGAGTGTAGCATGCTTAGGCAGTGATACCAGAGAAGCAGTATGCAGCTGAGAGTCGAAAGCCAAGGTCCTGCCAAGGAGTTTCCATTGTTGTAAGATAAGGGAACCCCACACTAGACACTAGGTGTAAGCAGTCCAAAGCTTAGAGCCAAATGGTAGATAAGGCTTTTACTCAAAGGAAGGTGACATCAAGGAGAGGCAAGATAGGATGGGAGGCAAAGGCTGGAATTCTCATGCATTGCCCTTGACAAGAAACCAGACCATAAGCTCATCAGGCACAGGGACACTAGAAGAGCAGATTCAGGGACTCCAAAGACACTTCTCCTTCTGTACAATGTGCTAATACATGCATATACTTCCCTCAGCTCCCGGCTATCAACCTGGGAAAAGATGTACAACCACAACCACAAAAAAGAAAGAAGAAGAGAGAAAAGAAAGGAAGAGGGAAAGATAGATCCATAACAACAACAAAGATCTCTTCCATTTTCTGACATACATAATTCTATGAAAAAAATGAATAATTCTTAAGTGCAAACTTCTAAGTGTAAAGCAAATAACTACATCCATCTTATTCAACCCTGTTGCTTCCTGCTTTCTACCTGTTGACTTTGAATTGGCAGTGTCTCTTCTGGGATCTGCCCTAGAGTTCTCCTTCCTTCTGGGACCTGGGCTGATCAACTTAACTCATGATACAGGGCAGCAGCGGGAGCACAGGCACAATGACAGTATGGTTCTTAAATCTCTGTGTGTAATTTGCACACTGACACCACACTTCAGATGTCATTGTCCAAAAATGGTCAAGTCTGATGTCAATGAGGATGGTGAACACTTCACAAGTCACAGGGCAACAGGAAGCTTTGCCTCATACCCTTTCAGGGAGGAAGAAATGAGTAGTTGGGAACAATCATATAAATTACTACTGGAGACCAGAGAGATAGGATAGATGTGAGATTACCCTACTTTTGTAGGCCTTATAAGAGAGTTTGAATTTAAAGTGATCAAACTGGAATTCCAAATAGACAAATTAGCTGCAAGTTTACTACCAGATAAACAGGAAGGATTAAATCAATCTTAAACCCCACCACTGATACAATGCTACCTGTTTTCAGCAAAAACAAGATTTCTCAATAAAGTTGTTTCTGCTATACTTCCAAGTGATACATGTAAAATTAAAATCTACTACAGCTTCATGGAGGGAAAAAAAAGGCTCAGAAATAGCTGAGGTGAAAAGTTGTAGAGGGTGCAAAGGGGAAGCCAAAAGGTGAAAAAATGCACAATCACATCTTCATTTTATTAATTAAAGGTGAACATATAATAGAAAGATGTTAAGTCGTTCCAATTAAGTATCAGAATTTGCTTTCATTTTTACCAACAATTTATCTTTATCTACTACACTGAATTAAACTTTTGGAAACCAGAACTTTACACTTCAGATATTGAAAAAATTCTTAGGGGTTAGCATGGGAACTCAATTGATAAACTTGGAAACATCATGGAGAAAAGAAGTATCTGACCAATCAAACCGGACAAAACCCCAGAAAAGGGCTTTGCAGAAAGAGAGAAAAGATATATTGCAAAGTCTACAGGCTGAAGGAGAGACTCCTCACCTGGGAATACATGATTCCAATGGTTCTCAGTCCAGACTACTACACCAGGTGAGAACTATTCCAGACGAAGCAGTGGAACAGAGGTAGCAGCATCTTCTTGGTGGTTCAAGGTTCACTCAGAGCTAAGAACAACTGTGTTACTAACACAGCTTAGGTGGCCACCCACTGCCAGATAAAGAAGGCCTGTCAGGTGCCTTCCAACTCCACTATTCCATGATCCATGAAAATGAAGTCCTAAATAGTATGATGCAGAGTCTTTAAGTCATCCATGTAATGGAAGGCACACTATTTGTATTCAAAAGCTCTGAGTTTCTAATTCATTGTACTTCCACTGAGCGCAAACTAACACAGGAAAGTAGGCTAATAAAAGTAGGCTAATCTCACATCTATTCTGGACAGAGTCACACAAAGAAGGATACAAATACAATAGGAAAAGCAAGAGCTTTGAACACAAGCCCTCCCTCTGTAATTTATCAGCTGTGTGTCCTCAGGCAACTTGCTTAAATTCTCCAAATTTGAATTTCATTACCTACAAATTAAGGATAATAATACCTGTCTTGCAGGTAGGACCATCTACATAATTTATGGCCCAATACAAAATGAAAAATTACTAATACTTTTTATAATGAGGAGTTTTTTCTTAATTACTAATAATTTTGTGATGTGAACCACTTGGGAGTCAAGAGGATGTGGAGCTCTTCCAAGCTGGGGACTTTGTTCAGCTACATAGTTTACACACCCTTGAAGCCATCTCTGCTTTCAGAGTTGTTAATGAGAAACCTATCATTGTGCTCTTGTAAGTATTCAAAGGTGTCCATTATAAGGATAAATGCTAGTTTATTTTTTTTTTCTTATCAGATACTTCTCTTTGACATTTTACATCTCTTTTGTCATTAAAATGAAAAAGACCTAATGTACAAATAATATCTTCTGGAATATCTGACAGAATAAAACTTAAATTGATTTTTGAGATGGAAAGTAATAGCTAACTTTTTTAAAGTCAGAACTAGTACCCAAACAGCATAGCTTCACAAAGGAAAGTCATTCGGAATCCCAAAGAACAGTGACCAGAGACAATTTACTAAAATGGCCCTCCACTTAGGCTGATGACTCAGTGGGAGAAGAGCAATTGATTTTAGGCTTACATAAATGCATACTTCAAAAAGGTAAAGAATATTTTTAAATGTATTTTTATTTCTCAAAAAAAGGAGAAAACTAAATATTCCTAACAAACATTTGTTGAATAGCTACCACAGTGTGAGTTCAGCCACACCAGCAAAATTGGATTCTGGCCTTCAGGTTGTTTACTATCCATAAACTCCCACCCAGGCTCCCATTGTCACTGATCAGGCCAACTACAATATATGCATCTTCAAGCTACCTCCCTCTCAATTCATTCCTTAAACTGTAACCAGAGTAATTATTCTAAACCTATCACTCATCTGTTTAAAGTCTTTCTTTGGCTCCACAATGACCTGAGAATAATCTCCAAATGGCTTTACATGGCAGAGGGCCACCATGTGGTCCTCTTGACCCTCTCCACCTCCATTTTCACTCTTTAGTACATTGTTTCTGCTCTTTTCGATTCCACAGACATGTAGATCTCTGTTAGTTCGGGCCCTCAAAGAAACAGATCCAAGATGGATGTAGGTGGATGTATTAGTCAGGAGTATCCAGAGAAACAGAACCAATACAATAGATAAGAGAACATTTATTATGAGAACGGACTCATATGATTATAGAGGCAGATAAGTTCCATGAACAGGAAACCTGGTGATATTATTCAGTCTGAGTCCAAAGGCCTGAAAACTAGGCTTTCTGTTGGTAGAATGTATGAGGGAAGGAGAAGATGGGTGATCAAGCTGGCACAGAAGAGAGTGAATTCAACCTTCCTCCATCAACAGATCACTGATACCCACACACATCAGTGAGTGCAATCTTCTTTACTCAGTCTACCAATTCAAATGATATTCATTTCCAGAAATACACAGATACACCCATAAATAACACTTTGTCAGCTATCTGGGCATCCCTTAGTTTAGTCAACCTGACATAAAATTAACTATCACAATGTACAGGAAATTTATTAGGGAAATACTTGAGATGGCTAAATGATAAATATAAGGAAGCAGGAGTAGCCAGAGAGAGACTTCAGATTTTAATGTAGGTCTGACATCTATGAAAGAATAAAGAAAAGGAAAGAAGATTGGGTAGAAAAAGTTTCAGGCTTCAGAATAGCTCTAAGAATGTCTTGGCCAAGACTATGGAGAGCCCTTGAGACAAAATTAGCCATTAGAGGAGTCCCATATTCCACAGAGATGGGTCTGTACCATATCTCCACTAGGGTCAGAAACTACCTTGTGACATCCCAAAGAATATGTGGCCTTGACATAAACTCAGCAGTGGATCAGAGATGGGATAGTGGGACCATCAGTCAACCATGCTTCTGCACCAGGAGATATGATTAGTATATTTACCGACAAAGTCCACATATTTTGCCTCACAGATCTATTTCTTTATGCCAGTTCAGGAAGCAGCTCCTCTGTAGTTCTCATAGGGCTTCTTCCTGGGGGAAACTTGCAGGTTAGAGAAATAATGTATGATTGCCATTACTGTAGCTAATTTGGGCTCCCCAACTGATATCACCCTTGCCTTGCTTCTCTATTGATTTTATTTTTCCTTCAGGAAAGCCAAAGCTGGCTTTCCTGGTGGCAAGGAGAATCTTTAGACCACAGAGCAGGTCCAATACATGTGGGAAAAAAACAGATTGGGTAGAAAATTCTCAGACTCTGAAATTCTACAAAAATCTCGCCAGAATCCTAGAGAGCTCCTAAGCCCAAGTTACCCAAAAGGGAAGTCATACATCCTATTGGAATGGCTTGCATTCATGGCCCCACCATGCTCGGTTATTAGCTGGCAGCCAGCTGGAGGAGCGTGGCCTTGGATGAACACTGTGATAGATTCAGAAGAGAGACAGCTAAGGCTGTCAGTCAATTCTGCTTCCTGTAGGAGGAGATCTAGCAGTGCTTTTTCACAACTGCTATATCAGGTTGTCACATCAGACTCACAAGAATCAGAGATCTTACTCAATATCAAGCATCATCATTAATTTCAGGGACACAAATAATCACATAGCACAGCCAAAGGAAGAAGAAATGTGCACCTCCAACACAACTTCTTGTCACGTCTGGGAGAGGAGTGTATATCACACCACACCATACCATGCCACCTCACACCATGCCACACCACTGCTCTGCTGGAAGAGGCAGTTACGGGGATCCTGCCAGGATCATAAACTCTCAGCTTCAGTAATGAATTAAAGAGACAGAGTTTAATATAAAAGATGGTGGTTTATTTGGGGAAAAAAAGATGGGTAAAAAAGAAAGATAGCTATTCTGGAAAAGTAGGGAGCATCAGAAGTGAATACCTGAGAATTTTTGTCCTCGGCTCCTTTTTATTTAGGACTAGTGATTTTTCCCACTCCCCGTGTAGGTACCTAGAAGTTGTCAACACCTGATCGACTCTCTGGCTGTCTTTGATCCTAACCTGAGCACCTCTATCTACATTTCTTCTGCCCATTTGATTTGATTTCTTCCTGTCCTTTTGTGATGGATGGGGTAGGCTTGTAGAGAGGTAACTTAGAGTTAATGATTAAGTAAAGGGGACATGTGTGTTTTATATATGAAGTAAGAGTCCTTAGATGGCTGCCCCATATCTCCTTTGCATTGAGGGGGCTGGTTACCCTGGCCTTTCATGTTCCTGGCTACATCCCTGTTTTGCCTGTGACTCTTCTCACTAAATTCTTATGTTAATTAGAATTACCTGTTAATTAGAGTTACCTAGTGATTCTCAGATCTGGTTTCCCTCTCCTCTTTACCTTTGTCTTTCTAATTGCTACAGTCTAACTGCAGAGGCAAAAGCTGCCTTTAGTAAGATTTCCTATTAATTTCTTTAATAAAGATTGATGAGATCCTATTTTATCCTTTTTCCTGCCTATGACCCCCTGTCCCTACCTTCTCATGTATGTCCTGACAGCATCAGGATATCATGTGGTACAAATTACATAGAGGGTGTCTAAAATATATATACAATCATTTTTAGGTCTACTGTCAGTCTTTTCTAAACCCTCTAACTCTTCTTTGTGCCTGACATGCATAGCCCCTTCCTTATTCTAACTACTACATCCTTATTCTTTGGACTTCAACTTACCCATCACTTCCTTCTATAACTCCCTACACTTGGTTATTTGTCTCCATTATGTGCTAAAATGGACCTGCTATACTTCCTTAACTATAGAACATATATCTTTTATAATCATTGCTTTGTTTGGTCTGTCTGAGCTGACAGAAAAGGAGATAAAAAGTTTCTAGTCTCTTCACAAGATGATGAGAGAGAGACCCAGACAGAGAGAGATCCTGTGTCTGTTTTTCACCCTGGTGTGTCCGATGACAATCATGATAGTGACATGTGGCTACATTCAGTAAATATCCACTTAATGTATTATGGGCAAAGTTTAATGGGTCATGGAAGAAGGAACCAATGGTCATGACTGCAAAGAAATGGTAGGACTGCCCTGGGAGAAGGTCAAAGGAGTGAAGTAGGAGGACCAGTGGGGTGTGCCAGTAAAAGAATTTACCAACAAACAAGGAGTGAAGAAGACAAGAGTTGATTTAGATCAGGATTAGGATAGCGGCCAAGGGGGACAGCAGATGCAGTCAGGGTAAGAGATTTCAGGGTTTTATTAGGGTTTGAGAATAAGAAGAAAGGGTCTATCCACCTGCCTCACAAGCGCAAGGTCCCGAGTTCGATCCCTGATAACAAAAGAAGAAGAAGAAGAAGAAGAAGAAGAAGAAGAAGAAGAAGAAGAAGAAGAAGAAGAAGAAGAAGAAGAAGAAGAAGAGGAGGAGGAGGAGGAGGAGGAGGAGGAGGAGGAGGAGGAAGATGAAGGGGTCTAGGCCGCACATATGATTATCTAAAGAATGTCCTTTTCCTTGGGGCCAGGGATTAAGCTCAGCGGCACTGTGCCAGCCTTGCAAGCCCAAGGTCCTGAGTTCTATCCCCCCAACTCCCATACCCCAAAAGAAGAATGTCCTTTTCCTTTCTGATATCCTGGGATTACTTACATTGAATTTAAAATTGTATGTTAACAATTGCAATTCCTACAAGGCCACCATACTCTACCCCTGCTCTCACTCTCTACTTTTACCTTTAGATAGGGAGATTGTAAGGAGGTCTATGTATATCTTTTAGAGGAGATGAACTCTTTGGAAGGAAGGAATGGGCCTTAGATCAAAAGTTTTTTTGCTTATGACCACTTATCAAGAGCAGGATATCTCTACTTGAAGTTCCTTTGTTAAGGAATTTAATCAGAATTCAACTGTTAAGGGTTTTAAAACTTTTCTTTAACAATGGGTAGTTATATGAGTGTTTTCATCATGACACTGAAAATACTAAGACTGAATTTACCTAGTGGTAGGCTCCAAATCTCACAAACTGTGACTTTCAGTCTAGTCTACTCTGACTTCTGTTGACAAGAGCAGATACCAAGACAGAATAAATGTCAATGGGAGGCAAATTCCATTTCTTTCTCCAAAGAGGAGAAAATGTTTTAAGCCTTAAATTCTGGAAAACAAATTAATTTCACAAGTGGTACATTTGATTTCTAAGAACTCCAGTCAAGATAAGACAGGAACAAAAGTGAAAACTACCAAAGAGCATATGAAGTTTACCTGGTATATCTTTTTGTCTTTCCTTTACATAAGCATTTAGAAAATGAATGATTTTAGCCCAAAGAGCATTATTGCTTCCCACTCTTTGTTAAGAATTCCTTCTTCATCAAAATACCAAGAGCAATGAAACCATAATAACCAGCATCTAATCTTTTTAAAGTTAAATTTATGGATCCTGTCATGATCATTAAGGACATTACTTACCTAAGCAAAACAGGAAACAAACAGAATGTCCAGGGGCATGTGCCTCTGATAAAGCACAGCCGGTAATATCACAGTACAGAAGCCATTAAGAAGGTCAAGTTCCTTCCCAATTCATCAACAGACACATCACAGCAAGAATTCTCCCTGATCCATCCTTGCCTAGACTCTTGAAGTGAATTTCTATAGTCTCCAGTTTCATTCTTGCTCCTGCTTCACTCTGAGGAAAAGAAATGGATTCACAGGATCCTCTTGGGTGGAAGAGTTCTAGAAATAAATACAATCAGGAAGAGATTCCCACAACTCCATCCCACAACTCCTTCCTTCTGCTACCTTCCCTCTCGAATCCCAAGCCCCTAGGCTGTGTGCTTATCTGCCTGCTGGTCAGCCAGGAAGACAGACTAATCAAAGGAGATGGCCCCAGAAGCCCAAGTTAACCCAGCCTTCAGCTTAAGTGAGACTGACATCTGCACAGCTTGAGACCCAGAGAAAAGAATGCCTCTGTTCTCCAGAAAACTCTCTGTCCCTCCCTCCCTCCCTCCCCCCCTTCTTCCTTTTTCCCTCTCCTCTGTCCCTTCTCTCTTCTCTCCTCTCAGGTCCCCTCTCCCCCTCCCCTCCCTCCCCTCTCCTCTCTTCTTTCTCCTCTCTCTCTCCCCTCTCTCCCTCTGGCATTTATACTATCCGCACAATTTCCTTCTTAGCAAATAGAAAATTCTATCCTTACAGTTTCCTTCTAAGAGAGGCAAGTGTTACAGAAGTCACAGTCTTGGGTGGCACAGAAACATAAAAATATTTTCTGTACAAGCCCACACCATCCTTGGTCCTTCTCAAGCTGCCATCCTCCAATTTCATATTTATTCTCCAACTTTCATCAGCAACTTTAGGTGTTAGTTCTTGAGCCTCCTTTAAGTTCTGCTGTCATCCTAGAGCAGTGACAGTGAACCTTTTAGAGTTTTCAATGATTCAAAGACCCCATGGTGGCACATGTGCCATAGGTTCACCACCTCTGTCCTAGAGTATTCTCACATCCATGTAGACAAATAATGGGGGAGTGAGAAGGTCTGATACTCACCAAGATTGAAGTAACCAGCATGAAGTCAGGAGCAAGTCTGGAAAACAGAAGTCACTCTAGCTATACATTCCAAGAAAAGATAGGAAATTTATTGCTGAAAACTTCAGCCTAAAACACAGACTTGTATACTTTACAAGAAGCCTACTGAGCAGTTACTTCTCACTCCACATGTTCATCTGCCTTCAGAGCCACATGAAAGAAAAATGGCCACTCTGCTTCTGCTACCCAGACTCCTGTCACTGGTGGCTCTAACCCAGCCTCAGGATAGGAAAGGAAGGATTCTGGAGAATCCTGCTTCTCTTAATTGCTAAAGAGACCTTACATAGGGATGGGGCTGATTCTAATTTCACAACAGGCAATTTAGTACAAAGGGTAGAACCCTGGTTTTTCTCTATGTATTCCTAAATATAAAAACATTTATGATGGAAAATATCTTTCACCCATGGCTTTTGCTTTTCTTCTTCTCAAGTGATGACCCCTTGGAACCATTTCCTAGAGGAAATTGATATCATTATATATTTGGTAATTCTGATCAGAAAGTCTTCTGCTTTCTTTTTGAGCAAAATAAATACTCATAGATGATAATAGCCCCAAACCATTCTTAAATACAAATTAAAATGTTGAGTATAAATTCACAAACATAATGGAGCAGCTATTTGAATATTTGCAGAAGTGGTTCCACTGCTGCATGTTCTGGGACCCCATTCTGGATCATTTTCATTAAGAAAGTGTTTCCCCTGGAATCATGAAATTCAAGCTATGAATATCAAATATCCTTTGATGTTTTAGGTTTTCATGATTGAAAAATTCTGTGCTTTTTCTGCTACATTAAATAAAAATGGAAAAGTAAAATCGTTGAATAAATGGTGGCATGAAATTTCTTTTAACTCAGCATGAACCCACAGAAACCCAGAAACATGAAAAGTTCAGCAGTTTAAAAAGAAACTGACCCCATTAATGAGAACCTGAAAAAGTCTGGCTAACTTGAAATTAACCTTTTACATCTTGCAAGGTAGAAACATACATATAGGACCTGCTTTAAAAACTTAGTATTAACTGCATGGGATGTTTTTTAAATCAATATATAAAAAGCATACCATAGAAACACAGATGGTATCTTGCTGCAGTACAGCACTTACTAAACAATGGCACAGTAGAAATCCAAGAGAGCAATTACAAGTGTGCCATGAAAGCAGGGGTGGGATTATTGTAGATATGTGGGATATGTAGATATGTAAGTTATCTTTTAGGCAGTTAGACAGGGCCTCCCATAAGGCACCAGCCCTCCAGGAGCCAACATGGAGAACAGTTGAGGCACATTCACTGGTTAGCATTATAAAAAGAACAGGCACTACTTCCCCTAGAGATGGATAGCAGTGATTGATATTCTAAATGGGAAATTCCTTGTATTTGACTTTTCTTCCCATCTGATCCCCATTTAATCAATATTACCTGGGTGATTGTACTTATAATCTTATTGATTGGTCATGGTTTTGTCCCACCTCATGCCCATCTTGTAAATTTCCATTGGGTCTTATAGTTTTGTCCCTCTTTGTACCGACCTTACGACATGGCTTTGCTGTATAAAATATCTTTGGAAAGTGGGGTGGGCAGGCAACCCACTTTCCAGTCTTTCTTCTGTCTCTCTTAGGCAGAATCTTTCTTTCTCCCAATAAATTTTTCCTACTCTTAACCTCCGTTGTTCCTAGAATTCATTCTTTGATTTTAGAGAACACAAACTCTAGTTTCAGATACCTAGCAGGTTTGGGAGCTGCATCTCTTCCCCTATATCAGGATGAAGTAGATTCATAAAGTACATAGAATATTTAAAAAGTCAGCTGTCAGATGACGTGATATACTGTAATTGGAAAACTAGAGCCAAAGACATAATCAAATCTGTGAAGAGCCTTCAAATTTCACATTCAGTACATATAGTTGGCCCTAGAAAGAAAGAAGAAATTACCCCTACCTGACCTCTACTTCTCACTGCTCACCTCAGATAGTAGTAGCCACTCTTTTCTGGGGACAATAATTAGAGCTCTTTCCTGCACTTCTGCACATTCTGATTTTCCTGTGAAGCACATTCCCCTTTTTTCTAAATGAGAAAGTTCGTTGTAAGATGCGGCCAATAGAGGCATCATTCAGTCCAACAAGTGTATGTTGGATTTTGAGGGCATAAGTTAAATAAAATTCCATTTTATTTCAGAAGAGAAGAAAGAGCCCAAATTACTACTTGTCTAGAATCCTGCCCTTCTTCTAAGAACAGTAACTTCTTACAGCATCTGGAAAATGCTCTTCCCCCCTGCTCTACCACATGGATCAAGTGGGCACTGCCGTGGTTCACCTACTCTCACACGCCCTAGGCAGTCACTTAATCCAGGGCTAGCACAAATCAGCCAAAGATGTTGCCCTGGCCTCTCTTCCCAAAAGTAAAAAGTCAGTCCTATTTTGAGAATAGAAATTATCAGGTATACTTCTTAAACTGTCAATGGTCATGTTTCCCAAAACATTCAAGAAAGTTTGTGAGAGAAAATAAAAGTAGCCACAGTAAAACTGAGGAAAAATTGGTACAGAAAAAATAAAAACATGCTGTTATGAAACCTTAGCATGGTGTGTCTGTGTGTGTGTGTGTGTGTGTGTGTGTGTGTGTGTGTGTGTGTGTGTGTAAGGCAGTATGGAAGTATAGAATGTGTAGTTTTAAAATAGGCTTGCAATGGGCATAAAAGTCCTTTCCTAGGCTAGGACTTACCTTATCTTAATGAAAAATGAAGGCGTTCATTAAGAGCTTAATCACAGAATCCCACGTCTCTTCATTTAACAAAGCCCAATTCTAGAGTAAAATCCCGTAAGGCTAAACAGGTGATTCCTGGTGTCCCTCTCCCTTTTCCCCCTTAGATCCCCTTTATATCCTGACTCAGAAATAGACACAAACCCTTTCCCTTATACATTAAGCAAAGCTTTGATGACAACTCACTTTATTCTAAAGTAGAACAGAAAGAAATTTAACATAAAGAAACATTAGGGTCATTGTCACCTAAGCATACAACCCACGAATTTCAGACAGTTCCATTGAAGCTTTGCCCTGAGTCTTAGAGGTGCTGGTACCTCTCTGAGATATCCACAGCGAGGACACTAGAAGTGTCAAAACCACCTCCCAGCTTCAGTGCTGGTTTTAGCAAAAGAATTAAACTCCATCAACACCTTCATGGGCAGAAGCAAATGAGCCACATTTCAACTAAAGTATTTCATCTTTGTGTGTGTGTGTGTGTGTGTTTCTAATGTGAGAGTTATGTTTCTCCTTGTGTAACTGACATCAGTAAGACACCGTCAACAGCCTTCCACAAAATGTAGGAGTATTTTAACCCACAAAGCTAGCGAGTTTAAGGACTATTGTATGCATTTAACAAAAGTTACTCACATCAAATGACAGAGCCCTAGTTCTTGAATAAGAGAATTCTGAGGTGGGGTAGAGGGACTTTAGGTATGAAGAGATAAAGATATAATCCCATGAAGATAGGCATTTAATCCCATGAAAGATAAAGATGAAATGAAAGATATTTGGAGCATATTTAAGTGACATAATTCACAGGACTTGGTGATAAATAAGATAAAAAAGAAAGGATTCTAGAAGAATTCCCAAATATTGACTTTAAAAAAAAACTAGATAGATAACAGGCCCATTACCCAATAGAAGAGAACGAGAAAGCAAAACAGATAAGGAGAAGAAGAGGATGAGTTCCATTGTGGATATGTTTTATGCCAGTCACTGATGAAACAAGTAAGTGGAGATGTTCTGGGTAGTTGGAATATGAGTAAGGACTGAGAACTATAGCAGTAAGGCCAATCCAATAAAGATTAACAAGAGCACAAGTGCTGACCAGCTGTCTTAGGTTTGTTCAACTTACTACGACCAGGAAAAACATGCACCATGAGAAATCTTGGGGCATCCAGATCAGAGGGAATAGACAGGGACTTTTTGTAGGATTGGGGCTTGCTATTAATGATTTTTGCAGTGGAACTAGGAGAAAGGGAGACCCACTCTGGAACTGGACAACTCAGCTGTATTTGTTCAGAAGGCAGAAGAGATGGGGAAGAGCTTGGGAGTCACTGGGAGGGAAGCACTCATCACTCAAAACAGAGGGGATGTGACACTGGGAGAAGTAATACTTGCTGTCGGTTTTGCAATTAGCTCTACATATGTGCCTATTAAACGAAGCCAAATTATTAACAGGGCTCATATCAATTCTCTCAGCCCTGAGTATATATTTGGTTTTCTAGATCTTTAGGTATTAGTTTATAATCAGTAAACTGGCAGTAGTTTAGGTGTCCAGTAACAGTTCTAAGGATAGGGCACTTTAGTCTACCTTATTCTCACTTAAGCCTTTGCCTAGAGCAATTTATGTTTTCTTAAGCTGAAGTGCATGCAAACACAGCTTCAATCCATCTTCCAACCCACCATCATTCTCCTTTTTCTGGATCAAAATGCTACTTCTATATAGAAGTTCTGAGATTGAAAAGAAATTAGTATTTTTAAAAATAATAATAGAGTCTGAGAATACCCTAGAAAAAAATGGGTAGAGAAGTAGAAAAAAATGTGTAATGTTGTGAATACAAAGGGGAAACATCTTAAAAGGACAGATTAGTCAATAGAACCAGATGGTGCAAAAATATAAACAAAGAAAATACCCACTGAATGGGTCACTTAGGAAGTGATTTCATGAAACAGACAAAAGCTAGATTTCTGTGGAAAGTGAATAAAAGACTCCTTATGTAGACCATACTGTCAAGGGCAGTTCTGTAATGCAAAAAAGAAACAGCAGCAGTTAGCAATGGGCAAAAATTCAGAAAAGATTTTTTGTTTATATCTTCAAACAAAGGACAGCTGAACATTTTTAAAGGTCAAATGGAAAAGAGTTCATAGAGAGCAGAGAGTGAAGATCCAGGGGAGAGGAATAATGAACAATGCAAGTTCTGGAGATGAGGGAAGGGCACAGGTGGAAGGCACACATTTGTTGAGTCCAAAGAAAAGGATGGAAGATACAGTATCTGATGTGAATAGATGGGAGGAACTTGAAAGTTTTCGCTGGTTAGCCTCATAAGCTCCCTGTAGAAGAATGAGCCAGTTTATGTGCTGGCCCTGGAATTTCGGTTTGAAATAATTTCTCAGGAAAGTAAGATGTTACACATATTATGACCCTATAATTGTTACTGTGATAGTGCCAGGCTGGAAACACATCAGCTCACAGGACCAGCACCAGGCTCCAGTGGCCTCCCTTACCAGGCCAGTCCCTCTGCCACTCTCTGGCTCACGTGTCTCTTGGTTCAGTTTCCTGGCTCTTCTCCACGGTTGCAAAGCAAAAGCTTCTGCCACCTGGTTCTCCTTCTTTCTGTTGTCCCAGCTTCCAAGTCGATCTTTTTTTTTTTTTTAAATGAATGAGGCTATTTATTAACCCAGCCTTCTTTGTTCTAATGCTTCTTGATGGCAACTGCCACCTGTCTGGTGATTCTGCCCAGATCTCTCTGTTCCTGAGGTGTCAGCTTATGGCCTCCATCTTGGTCTTTTTCTGCAATTTTCAGCTCCTCCAGGGCCTGGAGGACTCAGCGTGCCACACTCTGGGAACCTTGGCTGAAGTGGTTGGTCATGACGCCATTTATTTGACGTCCACCATAGATCTTGATCATGGAGCCAACCCCAGTGCCACCCTGGAGATACAGGTCCCCTGCTGTGGAAGCAGCTTGCATGTAGAACCAGTTGTCTTCTCAGGGATCAAGCTCTTAATGCTTGGCCAGTTTGACTGTATCCACCCATTTGGGGACTTTCAGCTTCCCGGACTTTTGGAGGAAGGCTGCCAGAGCTCTGACAAACTCCTGCTGGTTTACTTCTACGGTAACTCCAGGCATCCTGCAGCCTCCATGCTGCCAGCCAGGGAAAAGGGAACCCAAGTCCATCTTTTTAAAAGTATCCGTGATTCCATAAATCAGACCCTCAGGGGAACAGCCTAGGTTGAGACTGAAGCTGCATGTGGAGAAGGAGAAAGAGGCCAGAATGGCCTTCTCAGAGGACAAAAGCTGCTCTGGCTGACTCAGGCACATGTCTCTGTGCTGTCCCTTGCCATGCACTTTACTTATTTTTTTTTATTTCTAGTTCTGCCCTCATTTTATAATGGGGAAGGTGAGGCTCAGGGAGGTGATATAATTTGTCCGAAGGCAGGCATGCTCCACTTTAAGAACTCAAAGCCTACTCTGCCTGACCACAGAGCCTATGGGCTTAACTACTCCCTGCCCTGGCTCCTGGAGGCCATAGGGTCACTGCAGTCAGAGAACCAGAATGGGGAACTGAGTCACACATGTAAACAGGGACACCTGGCTGGAGAAGTAAGACCACATAGCCGGTGCTCAATAAATATTTGCTGAATAAAAAAATTAAAGGGCTGCTTTCCTTGTGCCCCACACTGCAGAAGCTTTTTCCAGCCCTTTCTCATTCTCCCCACTCCTTTCTTCTCTTGCTTCTGTCCTTCTTACTCCACTCACCCTTTCTTTCCTCTCACCACAGCAGCTCTTGGCACTGCTTTCAAAAGTGTATCTGAACAATGAAAATCCCCAGTTCAGAAATGGACAAAGGACTTAAAAAAACATTTCTCAAAAAAAGATATATAAATGGCCAACAAGTATATAAAAAGATGTTCAACACCACTGTTAGAAATCCACATCAAAAGCACATGTGATATCATCGCACACCCATGAACATGTCTAATAAATAAATATTGATATGATAAAGATTGAGAATATGGGGAGTTTAGAATCCTTGTGTTTTCCTGATTGGAATATAAAATGGTGTGGCTGCTAGGGAAAATGATATGATTCTTTTAAAAGTTAAACGTAGATTTACCATATAATCAAGCAATTCCATTTCTTGATATATACCTAAAAGAAATGAAAGCAGGAATTTGAGGAGATATCCCATGTGCACAGCAATAGGCAAAACACGTTCATTATCATAGCCAAAAGGTGAAAGCAACCCAAGTGTCTAAAAACAAGTGAATGGATAAACAAAATGAAGTATATACATATAATGAAATATTATTCAACCTTAAAAAGGAAGGGAACTATGACACATGGTAAGATGAAATTAGTCAGGAACAAAAGAACAATAATTATGATTCCACTTATATGAACTAACTAGAACAGGCAAATTCATAGGACAGGAAGTAGAATCATGGCTGCTGGGGAATGAGGAAAGAGGAATGGAGAGTTATTGTTTCTTAGGTACAGTTTCAGTTGGAAAAAATGAAAAACTTCTGGAGATGGATGGTAGTAGTCGTTGCATGACAATGTGAATGTAATTAATGCCATTGAACAATACAAATTAAAAGGATTAAAATTTTAAAATAAATAAACAAAAGTGTCACCATCAGAAATAAATGGAAATTTGTAAGTATACTGATTACTACTTACAGAGGTGAACTGGAAGTCTCAGTTTCAGGACAAGTTTATGGAACTAAATCCACCTGTACAAATGCTTCGTAAAGGGGCTTATTACTATAAAAGCAAGATTCAAACACAGAATAGAGAATAGTCAGAGAAACAAAAAAAGAAATTTTCCCTCTCTTAGGCATTCCCAAAAGATATTTATCTGCCACATATAACGTAGATAGAAGGAGAAAAGGTAAAAGAAAGATGTTCTCAGAGATTTTTTTCTCTTTTTTTGTCTGATTAGAATGTTGGTTTCTTGAGAAGGGCAGCCTTAGTACTCGTGTATCCTAGCCAGATCCTGGAATCTGGTGGATTTGATAAGGCCCAAATGATGATCCTTCCTGACATAACTGATGTGTGTTGAAATACTAACACAGAAGTTGACAGCATACCCAATAACACCAATAAAGCCAAGCCTTTCCACTGGGCAAGCGACAGTATAGAAAAGAGGAATTTACCAAAGAAGAAAAGGAACTGATCCACATTGCAGCAGCTCAATGAGTGCTCCCTGTCCCCACGTGCACCCTTTGATGTGTAGACAAACTTAGCCTCAATAATTTGCCCACGTTCACACAATCTATTTATCCTTCAGTCTTTGTCACCAGTCCACTGGTGAAAAGCTGAAAGTAAGGAGTAATGTGACTCTGCCTTGATTTAGGCATTTCCTCTGTTCCAGGAAAGTTTTGCATTAAGTGAAAATTTAAATCATAAAACCTAACTTTGGCATTATCTTCTGTTAGAAAATTGAAGCTCTATTCAATACTAAACCATGATTTTTTAAAATTAGCATTTTTAGACAGTGAAACATGAAATTATCCTTGAAAATGAGACTTTATTTCTCTTCTCCTATACACCAATTTTTCAAATCACTTTAGGAAGACTAAAGTTTTATGATGAAGTAACACTACGTGAAATAAACTGCCAATGACCATAAATTGGGACAGGATTAAGATGAGTGCCATCAAATGATCCAGAAAGAGAAAAGGAGAGGAAAAGATATGTCTCCTCTCAGAATTTGAATGAAGGACTCACACAGGGAAGTCCAAAGGCAAGCAAATCAAAATCTGCCTGACTCAAGTCATCCTAGCTTGAGCGGGGAGTCACTGTGGGTGGCAGAGTCCCCTGTCAAGAATGCTCTCTGATCCCCAGTCTCCAGCCAGCTCTCCAGCAGGAGACTGTTCAACAGCGTTTCTGGGTTGGAGTCTATTGCCAGAGCCGGCTGTGACCTGTTCACTGCAGTTCCTCTCCCAGCCCCTCACCCAACTCCTTCACTGGGGTGTGAGGTCTCTCAGGGGGGATTTCTGCTTCTATCTCTTGTCCACAGATTTCTGTCTCCCAATATTCCCTACTATGACAGTAGCCTTTGAGATCACTGTACAGATATTGGATAGTAACTTAGCTGTAACAAAGATCCATTGTGAAGTGCAGAGTTCTAAAAACAAAATGCAAAGAGAAGATGTCCAAGATTGGTACAACAGCTTTTGATGGATAATAGAGCTCATATAGACAAAAACTATAAAAGTAATACTAACAAATAATAATTACTTAGCGAGTATTATGTGCCAGGCACTGTGCTAAACACTTTGTTTATGTATTTTATCTTAGTTAATTCTCTCAGCCTCTCTCTGAAGCAGATATTACTGCTATTCCCATTTTACAGATGTGGTAACTGAGCCTTAGCATAGTTAAAGGAAAAAAGGTAGGGGATTCAGAATTCCAACCCAGACCAAGGTCTTAACCTTCATTACACTGCTTCCACATTGATCTTCTACTTAAGATGTCTGCAAAGGCTAAAATTCCCAACCACACCAAAAACAAAACGTTTAAAAATAATTTTTCTGGGAAACCTCAATTCAACAATTATTGATAATTTGCCATATTTGCTTTTTCTGTTATCTATAACTTAGAGACCTGATGATGCCTTATTGGAGGTTTCAACTCCTGAAAGAAAGAATATTATCACAACAGCAATACCACAGTTATGCTTAAGAAAATTAACTGTAATTCCCTAATAGCACTCAAAGTTAGCTAAAAGTTTTCTTTTGGTGTTTATTGAAATTAAACATTTTGTTAAAATCTAGATCTAATCAAAGTTCAAGCATTGCTGTTCTTTTACATCGAATCTTTTTTAATCTCTTTTTTTATGGCATATGCATTTTGGAAAAACCAGGCCTATTGTCTTATAAAACGGCCTGCATTCGAAATTTCTGTGAAACATTTCTAGTGATATTACTAAATTTATGTGCTACCATTTCTTTTTTCTATAAACTAGAAAATAAGCCATAATTAGACTCTTGATTAAATTCAAGTTAAAGATCTTTGGCAGAAACACTGCCGGCATTGCTACATGGAAGCCAGGTGCTGATGCAGTGCAGAACCCAGCCCTTGCTTCCTTGGTCCTCGCTTCTTTGTACCCTTGGTGAAAGAAAACTCAGTCAAGAGATGAACGCTATCCAGAGGTCTAAGTAGGATTGATTGTAAAATACATAGATAAAGAGAGAATTACACATTAAGAGAGAAGGTAGACAGTGCCATGAAGGCAGCTATACTGAGTGTGAGTTTGGATACATTTTTATGCACCCAAGAGTTACTCACTGGGTCTAGGGAACTGATATAGTTATGATGTTTGTTACTATTTTACTTAGAAGTTATTTAGGAATTGCAAAATACCTTACTGTCCTTTTAAGATGATCAGTTTCCTTAGGGGCTTTAATTATATAAGAAACTTGTAAATGATAGTTTTTAATCAGCTCCCAGGCCAAGGCAGGAGGGGCTTTACAGTACATTTCTTTTCCTGATATCCTTGGGCTGTAGGCTATGCCGATCAGGACTGCAGTATGTCTTGTTTTGCAATTAGATGGCCAGGTAGCCAAATATCTAGGAACAGGCACAGTGTTCTTAAGTGTAACTTAAGATCTCATTGTGCTCTGTGGGATCATTTTAGGTCTGAAAACTAACAAATGATTATAAATATATTATACATTGAAGACTTTCTTTAATTAATAGGCAATGCATGCTGTTTTGGAGCCACCCCTTTTGTCCATCAAGCCACTAACATCTAACTATCTGCCTAACAGCATGATGTTGTGTGCTTTGTATTTTATCACATCACCAGAATTATTAGATTGTCCTTTTCTTAATAATAAGGACTGTGATAGCTCAGTAAGGGTAGGGACCAAAAAGATGTTTCCAATTTAAAAGTAAACTTTCCTCCTTAGTAATTAGCAAGAACAGCCCAATTTGGCCAATAGGAGGTTGGCCTGAATATTCTTCTAACACATCCTAATGGGTCTTTGAGCATTTCCCTGACTTTCCTGCTGAATAAAATGATCCAGTTCATTTTTCACTTCTACTGCCCACAAGCTGGAATCAGCCATTTTTCCAGATATTACAAAAATCTGTATTTTTTATATTTCTAAAATAAAAATATAATGGAATATCCTCAAAACAATCAATACCAAGTCATGCCTTTGACAGAGTATGGAAAAATAATTTTCTAGTTCACTAATTAAGGTCCTGGGTGGATTTTTATTATCAAGAAAGTTCAAAGTAATAGATTTTTATCTTAATTAAAACCAAGGTTCTCTAAGGAGTCAAAGGAATGATGGATAGGTAAAAGTAGGACTTTGTTACTTGATCCTCATTGTGGAGAGCCAGACTGAGTTCATGTAGCTTGGGCAATAAAAGCCCAGAGTGTTACTTAATCTGACAGTTTTTCCCAGAAGACATATAAATGAAATTTAATTCAGTAACTTGCTAATTGTTTTTTGCTGTTGCCACTGTTAAATGATGACATATCAATCACATCAGCATTCCTAAATCTTAACAGACTTTTCTTTAATCTACTGTATGCCCAAAGTAGAGGAATCATAAAAACAAAGCAGATCACATTGTCACCAGGGTCCTAGGAGGTTCCTGAACTCACTCTACCCTAAGAATTAAATTGTAGGTTTTCTGAGTCCCATAGAAGAAAAAAAATTCAAGATACATTACTAAGAGGCATAAAGGGACTTATTAGGCAGAAATTTAAAAGCACAAATTCAAAGAAATTGAGTACGTGTCCTAAAGAGAGAGAGAAGCACCATATGATCTGGAGTTGGATATATTTATGGGATCATAGGGGTGTCTTCAAGATGGGTGACCTAGGCTGTGTATTCCTGCTGTCCATCAGGTTACCCATGTGGTGGGCTATGTTAGAATATAAATCATTTATATGTCTTTCAAGCTGAGATATGGTCTTTGAAAAGAAGCCCAATTCCCAGGTGTAAAGGCCAATTCGTAGGTGAAAGGAAATTACCTAGGCATATTGTGTCTTGGGAAAAGAGAAAAAAACAAAATTTAAACCAGTGTTGAGTAACTTTTGTGTCTTGAAGCTGGAGTTGTTCTTAAAGTACAATTTTAAAATTCTAGTTTTCCTTGTCTCCTGACTACCTACCTTTATCTCTTCCATTCTATCCCCTTCACCTCAAAATAAAATTTTACAAATCTCAAGAAACTTCCTAGAAGAAAAAATTTGCTACACTCCTCTTTAAAAATTTACATAAGAGCACCCCACACACACCCAGCACCAAGGAGGTAAGCCTCTCTGGTCACCATACCACTGCCCCCAAGCACCGAGGAACAGAGCCACCTTCAGCACCAAACAGGTGAGCTGCTTGGGCACCAACAGCACCCACTGACCCCCTCACAGCTGTGCCAAGCCATTACCTGGATCCACACCACAGAGTTGCATGGGTCATAAAGGACATTGTTCTGAGCTCCAGAGATAGACCAGAAGTGAACAGAAAGAGAGCCTCTCTGAGGCTCCTTGATGAAAATTGAAGCCCACTGGAAAAGTGAAGAAAATCTCTGCAATAAAGGCACACCAGACCACCTTAGTTGGGGGAGCAGCAGTATGGACCAGAGTGGTGCGGCTGCAAACAGATCCCACTCAGGACTCTGCCCTGACCCCAGAGGCTTTGGCACACCAGGCCAAGCCAAGGGCCCACCTGAAAAAGAGCTGCACATGTGCACAAGCAGCAGACAGAGGACCACCCCAATTCCATCAGTAAGTACACGAAACCCTAGCCAGAAGCATGCTCAAACAACACAGTAACTGGGGTGCACAGTCCCCACCCAAAGGCCCTCCCAGACAACAGGTACAGAGTGCCACTAGCCAGAGGCACACCTAGACACCATCCCAAGTGTGCAAATGCCCCAGCCAGAAGCCCACCCAGACAGCTCAGGTCAGCTCAGGGATCCAGAAGGCCACTATTCTGAACCGAGGAAATAGTGTACTGCTGGGCAGCAGAGAGAAGGCTGCTCAGTGGGTTGCTGAGAATTGAAGACTACAGGGTGAGAAAAAGTTGCCTCAACAAAGGCACAGCAGGCTGCATCTGTTGAAATGAGAAGACATGTAAACAAGTCTCAAAATCATACTTCCAGATTACTTAAGGCAACCCCAGAGGGAAACTAAGTGGAACAATTGGGTACTCAACAACCTGGACTCCCTGAACTGGCAACAAAAGAGGATCTGGAAAAAATGAAATCAGAAATAATTTCTCAGATGACA
>NW_004624916.1:5517-24225 GCF_000247695.1 Heterocephalus glaber
ATTTATTATTATTTTTTGGTACCGGGGATCGAACTTGGGACCTTGTGCTTGCTATATTCACTTATTTTTAAATAAATTGTATTTTATTTTACTCCATTCCCCCTCCCCTCCCTATGTAGAAAAGCTTTTTTTCCATTCTTTCCTTCTATTTTCACTTTTTTCTTGTCCCTTCCTTTCTCTTCCCCTTTCCTTTGTTCCCCTTCCCATTGGAACACTTTCTTCCCATTTTACAACATCTATTATACATTTTAATCCTTATTTCCACATTAGGTTTCTCACATCAGAGAAACAATGGAGTATTTAAACATGTGTGTCCAATTTATTTCACGTAGGAATATGGTCTCAAGGTCCATCCATTTAGCTATAAATGTCTGAAGCTCATCCTTCTTTATAGCAGAGTAGTAGCACTCCACTGTATAAAAAAACCACATCTTCTTTATCCACTCGTCAGTTGATGGGCATTTGGGCTGTTTCCAAGATTTAGCTATTACAAACTGTATTGCTATAAACATGGGTGTGCATATATCGCTGTGGTATGATGCTTTTAATTCTTTCAGGAAGATACCAAGAAGAGGTATAGTTTTAGTTCTAGTTTTAGTTTCTTGAAAAATCTCCACATTGATTTCCACAGTGGTTGCACCATTCTACACTCCCACCAGCAGTGGAGAAGCATTCCTTTTCCCACCACAGCCCCTCCAGCATTTGTTACTGGTTGATTTTTTGATAGCAGCCATTCTTCCTGGAGATGGAATCTCAGCATTGTTTTAATTTGAATTTCAGGAATGACAAGTGATGTTGAACATTTTTTCATATATTTACTTGATGTTTCTAGTTCTTTCACCTGAGAAGTGTCTTTTCATTTCAGATGCCCATTTTTGGATTGGGTCTTTCAATTTGGGGGCTCTGATTTTGATTATATATTCTAGATAATAGTCCTTTATCTGATGAATAGCTGGTAAAAATTTTTTCCCTTGCTATGAGTTGTCTCATCAATCTGTTGGTGGTTTCTCTTGCTGTGTAAAAGCTTTTTAATAAGATGAGGTCCCAGTTGTTGATTTTTTGTAGTATATCCCATGTGGTCTGGGTTTTGTTCATGAAGTCTTTGCCTACTCCTGTGTCCTCAAGCTTTTTACCTATTCTCTCTTCCAGAAGATTTAGTATTTCTGTTTTAATATTTAGATCTTTGATCCATTTTGATTTTAGGTTAGTGCATGGTGAAAGATATGGGTCTAGTCTCAATCTTTGACATGTGAAAAGCCAGTTTTTTCAGCACCATTTATTTATTTAATTTTATTTTTTGTACTGGGGATCAAACTCAGGACCTTGCGCTTGTGAGGCAAGCAGTGGCACCACTGAGCTAAATCCTTGGCCATGGCACCATTTATTAAAGAGGTTAACTTTCTTCCAGTGAAGGTGTTTGGGTCCTTTGTCAAAGATAAGGTGGCTGAGTATGTCTGGAGTTGTTTCTGCATCCTTTTGTCCATTCTGTTGATCCTCAGGTCTGTTCTTTTGCCAGTACCATGCTGTTTTTATCACTATCATTTTGTAGTATAATTTAAAGTCAGGGATTGTGATACTCCCTGCCTTGCCTTTGTTACCCAGAATTACCTCTGCTATTCTGGGTCTCTTCTGGTTCCAAATGAATTTTAGGATTGTTTTTTCTAATTCTGTAAGATATGTTATTGGGATTTGATTGGGATTGCATTGAATCTGTATAATAATTTTGGAAGTATGGCCATTTTCACTACATTGGTTCTTCCTATCCAAGAACAAGGGATATCTTTTCATTTTCTGATATCCTCTTCAATCTCCTTTTTCAGAGTACTGTAGTTTTCAATGTAGAGGTCCTTTACTTCCTTTGTGGATTGATTCCTAGGTATTTCATTTTTTTCGATGCTATTGTGAAAGGTGTTGTTTCTCTAATTTCTCTCTCTGTGAGTCTGTTATTCATGTAGAGGATATTCAAATTGTTTTAAAACAAAACAAAAAGGATAAAAAGTGCAAATTCTTCTTGGTTTAAATTGATATTACTACTGAGTCACATCCCCCAGTGAAAAGGACTGGAGTGTGACTTAGTGGTAGAACACTAGCATGCACAGGGCCCTGAGTTCATCTTCAGCCCTGCAACAAACAAACAAATAAACCACCACCAACAAATGCCACCAAAAAATGGCAACAAAAACTAAATAAAATCATAATCCAATCTCATCTATGAACTTTGATGTTAAAGTTCACAATAAAGAAAACAGTGCCACTAAAATGAAAAATAAAGATATGTATTATTAATATATTATTAACAGAAGAAAAAATTGAGGTATAAAACCTTGAAAGTAGGAAGCCTTCATTATACTGTATACCTAAAATGTACCAATAAAATAAAATTTAAAAAAATAAATAAAAATGAAAAATGAAAAAAAAAAAGAAAAGAAAGTAGGAACCAGGCAGAGTGGCACAAATTCTGGGAGGCTGAGGCAGGAGGATCTTAAATTTAAGCTCATCCTGGGCAACTTAGTAACTTAGCAAGACCTTATGTCAAAATAAGAGAAGATAAAAGGAGTAACAGGCTTGGAACGTAGCTCAGTGTGAAGGCCTGGGGTTCAATTCCCAGTATTGAAAAAAAATCTTGAAAATAAGAAGTAGAATTATAGCTTTTGTAGTAAAATCCAAGAGAATCAAATAATAATCTATTATAAATGATAATAAAATTTACTTGACAAGCTGGCTACAGAGCTAAAATTAGGAAATTAATAGTCTAATTATGCAGAAACAACAACCAATTAGAATGTGGCAGAAAAAACTTCATGTATAATAGGAACAAAAATCAAGTATTCCAGATGAGAATTAAAAAGAAATTGTGCAAAGACTATGTATGGAAAAAAAAATTTTGTAGAGAAAATTTTAAAATGTAAATTTAAAAAGTTGCATGACATATATCCTTGGGTAGGTAATTCAACATTGGAAAGATGTCAGTTCTCATTAATTTATAAAAGTGGCAACAAAAATGGCAGTAAAAATACTATAAGATTTTTTTAGAATTAAACAAGTTGATTGTATAGTCTACCTGAAAAAATAATTACTAACCAGAACAAATCTGAAAAATAATAAATATAAGGGGTTGTATGAGTTTTCTATTACTATGTGAAAAAAATCACCACAAATTTAGTGGCTTAAAACAATAGCCATTTATTAGCTTGTAGAAGTTGTGGCAAGGTAGGGGCCTCAGCTTAGGCCCTGTAAGACCAATGTCGAGCTGTCAGGCAGGATATGTTTGGTCTCAGACAACGGCCACCTAACTAAAAGCAGAGACTTGTCATCTAGCTGTGTGCCCAAGAGCAAAGGGGATGGATTTGTTTCACAACTGGCCAGTCTGCCACAAATCTCTAAGCCAAACCTTATGTAAAAATAAACTATAAAGAGATGAGAAATTAAAATGCTAGGAAGGAAGGGAAGGAGGAAAGGGAGGAGTAAGGACAGGAAGGGAGGAGTAAGGACAGGAAGAGAGGGAGGAAGAGATAGAGCCAGAAGGAAACAGGAGAGATGTTTTCTTTTAATGTAAAAAAAATTTACAAAAATAATTTTTAGGAAGTATTTTTTTAAAATTCACTCAGAATGTAGAACCCATACAAGAAAAATGAAAATTTCAGCCAATTTTAAAATGATAAATTCTTTTGGTAAAACAAAACAAAACACAATAAACAAAGTAAAGACATGTCACATTTTTAAAAGGTGAAAGATTTATATGATTTGAAGAGAAACTAGAGTATGACATGTCACATTTTAACTGGAAAAAATCTAGCACATTGATATCCTAGCCAAAGTATAAATTTTGTAAAGTCTAAAGATCTCTTACAAATGAATTTTAAAAGAACAGGAAAGCCCAGTAAAGGCCAGGAATGGTGATTTATGCCTCTAATCCTAGCTATTCCAAAGTCAGAGGCAAGTTTAAGTCCAGTTTGGGGAACTTAGGGAGATGTGGTCTCAAAATAAAATTTGAAAAGGTCTGTGGATGTTGTAGCTCAAAGGTAGAGCCCTTGTCTAGCAAGTGCACAGCCCTGGGTCTAACTCTCAGGATTGGAAAACAAAATAAAACAAAGCATTAAGGTAATTGCTATGACTTGTGTCTAGATGCACTCCCCACCCCCCCACCCCCCCACCCCCGCTCCTAAAGACTCATGTGGTCATAGGTGGGGCTTTTTCAGATGTGGCTGGATCTAGAGTGTGTGCTAGGATTAAGAGTGTGAGTGCTACCTGCCCTAAGTAGCCTGGATAAGATAAAAGGGGCAGAAAAAAGTGGCTAAAGTATCTTGCTTGCTTTGCTACCTTCTGGTGGCCATGAACTGTTTCTCCTCTGTGGTGCCCGTCTGCCATGCCACCCTGCCTTGGAGCCAGCGGATTATGGACTGAAGCCTCTATAAACTGTGAGCCAAATGAATGTTTCTTCCCTTAACTTTGAGTATTGGATATTTTGTCTCAGCTACCAGAAAAGTATCTAAGACAGTAATGAACAAAAGTTGTGAGCCAATAGTTCACAGAAAAGAAATAAAATGGTTGCTAAAAGTATGTAAAAATTCTTGACTTACCTTATAACTAGAGAAATGCAAAACTATATGTTTTACAAATCAGTCTGGCAAAGATTAAAAATGGATAACACATTATGTTGGCAAGGATGTGAGGTCATGCCAATGTGGTATAAATTGCTCTAATATCCGTGAAGAGCAATTTGGCAGTAAAGTGTAGCATATGATACTTATTTGATCCAGTAAGTCCATTTCTAGCAATTTATCCCATGGATACACTGGCACAAAATGAAAAGACAATCTACAATAGTACAATCAAAAATACCTCTATGTTCCTCCAGGTAGAAACAGTTAAATGAAATGGAATACTATGGAACCAAAAAAAGAATGAGGCATAGTATGTATAGCCAAGACTAGTTTTCCATGCTATCCTCTTAGTCACAAAAGCAACATGAGGAGAATGTGTATATTACAGAGGAGTAGAGCAAGACTGACTTCCAGAACAGGAATGAGAATTCACAAGTGATCAGGTGGCTGAGGGGAAGGGATGAGAGAACAGATTTCCTTTCATAGTATATCTACTTCTTAAATGTTGTGCTGTTTGAACTTTATGCAGTGTGAATGTGTTGCCCATTCACCAAGTTAAGTGTGCATTTTTAAGTTTTGGAAGCAAATATTATCCTCTTGTATTATTTTTGTCCTATGAGAAGCAAACCTCAAAATGTGGGAGTGCTTTATCAGGAGAAAAGCCTGGGAGGGAAAATGGGAAAAAAGCCAGACAGCAGGGAGAGCCCCAGATGGTGAGAGGAAGGTTTGGCCCCTGATGTGAGACAGAAGAGGAAGAGAGAAAGTTTTGACAAGTTTTGACAAGAGGGAGTCCTTGAGCACAAATCACCAGTCAGAAGAGTACCACTTCCAACTAAGAAAAGCCCAGGACCTGATGGAGTCACCACTGAATTGTGCCAGAACTTTAGAGAAGAAGTAACACCAGTACTCCTCAAACTTTTCCATGTAACTGAAATGGAAGAGATACTTCCAAATTCATTCCATGAAGCAAGCATTACCCTGATACCAAAACCAGATAAGAACTCAACAAAAAAGGAAAACTACAGGCCTATATCCTTGATGAAGTTAGATGCAAAAATCCTTAAGATCCTGGCAAAAAGAATCCAACACATCATTTTTTAAAAATCATACACTATGACCAAGGGATGCAAGGATAGTTCAATATAGATGAATCAGTAGAATCACAGACAAAAATCACATGATCATCTCAACAGATGCAGATAAAGTCTGTGACAAAATCTAACATCCTTTGTGATAAAATACAGATGAAAGTAGATATAGAAAGACCTTACTTTAAACTGATAAAAGTCTCAGGCACCATCATACTGAATGGGGAAAAACTGAAAGCTTTTCCTCTAAAATCAGAAACAGGACACAATGTCCACTCTCAGCATTTCTGCTCAACAGAGTACTTGAAATTTTAGCCAGAGTAATCACACAAGAGAAAGAGATAAATGGGATGTGGATACAAAAAGAAAAGGTCAAATTATTTCTATTCACAGATAATATAATCCTTTACATAGAAGACCCCAAAACCCCATCAGAAGACTCTTAAAGCTGGTAAACAAATTCAGTAAATAGCAGGTTACAAAATCAATATACAAAAATCAATAGTTTTCTCATACACTAATAATGAACCCACCAAGAAAGAAATTAGGAAAATGATTACATTCATGATAGTTTTAAAAATTAAATACCTAAGAATAAGCCAAACAAGGAAGTGAAAGACTTCTATAATGAAAACTACAGAACTCCAAAGAAAAAATTGAAGAGGATGTTAGAAAATGGAAAGGCAGTCCCTGTTCCTGGATCAGCAGAATTAATATTGTCAAAATGGCCATGTTACAAAAAATGATACTGTATAGATTTAATGCAATCTCTATTAAAATATTAATAACATTCTTCACAGAACTAGAAAAAGCAGCCCTAAAATTTATATGGAACCAAAAGAGGCCCAGAATAGCCAAAGCAAAAAGAACAAATGGGAGGCATCAGGGTTCTGGATTTTGGTTATACTACAAAGCTACAGTAACAAAAACTACATGATATTGGCACAAAAATAGACATATAGACCAATGGAGTAGAGTAAATGACACAGAAATAATCCCATGCACCTTCCATCATCTGATTTTTGACAAAGAGGCCAAAAACATACACTGAAGAAAAGATAGTCTCTTTAATAAATGGTACTAGGAAAACCAGTTATCCCCATGAAAAAGATTGAGACTAGATCCTTATCTCTCACCTTGAACTAAAATCAAATGAAAATGGATTAAATGTCTAGCTTTAAAACAGAAACTTGAAACTGCTGGAAGAAAATGTAGGGGAAACACTTGAATCCATATACACAGGCAAGAACCCCAGTAGCACAAGAAATAATGTCAAGAATCAACAAATGGGATTATACCAATTTAAAAAGCTTCTCCAAGCTTCTCCACAGTGAAGAAACAATGGAGTGAAGAGAGAACCTACAGAATGGGAATAAATTTTTTCCAGCTACTCTTTAGGCAGAGGACTAATAGCTAGATTACATAAGGAACTCACAAAAATTGTCCCCCAAAACGAATAGCCTAATAGAAAAAAGGGGAAATGAACTGAATATACACTTCTCAAAAGAAAAACTACAAATGGCCAATAAATACATGAAAAAATGCTCATATCTTTAACCATTAGAGAAATGCAAATCAAAACACCTGAAATTCCATCTTACTTCACTCAGAACACAAAAAACAACAAATATGGGTGAGATTGTGTGTGGCGGGGAGGAGGAAAACTTCTACATTGTTGGTGGGAATGTAAAGTAGTCGAACCACTGTGGAAATCAGTATGGAGATTCCTCAAAAAACTAAAAATAAAAATTACACTTAACCTGGGTATATTCCCAAAAGAGCTAAAGACATCATCCTATAGTGATACATGGATACCCATGTTTATAGCAGTGCAATTCACAATAGCTAAGCTCAGAAACAGCCTCAATGCCCACCAACAGACAAATAGATAAGTAAAATGCGGTATGTATTCACAATGGAATATTATTCAGTGATAATGAAACATGAAATCATGTCATTTACAGGAAAATAGATGGAACTTGAGACCATAATATTAAGTGAAATAAAATGAGTAAAATAAAGAAGAAATTATAGGAAACAAAAAGGCAGACTTTTTATAGATGGGGAAGGGAACCAGGGAGGAGGGAGTGTAGGGGGGTAACAAGATGGAAAACAATCAAGATACATTACATATATGTACCAATTCCCCCCAAATAGATGTAACTATTATGTCTTTTATACATACACTAAAAATAGAGTTCCACTGCTTTCAGGAATAGGCCCTCATATTCTTGCTGTTCTTACCATTTGCTTGGGAGCAGCTCCCCACTCTGAGATGTGCATCCTCAGAACTGATGATGGATTCCAAGAGCAGCAGCAGGCCCCTGGATCCGTGCACCCCCTTGCAGCACATCTCATAGCTGAAATTTGCAAATATACTGCTCTCAAGTAATAACTTACCTTGATTTTGTAGTTACAGCAACTTGGACTTTTCTTGTTTAGAAACGTTTCTCTTTATTCATTTATTCATTCATCCAACCAACCATATTTATTATACCCTACATGCTATGCACGAAGTTATATGCTGGAAAGGTAAACAAAACATTCAAAGGTCCCAGATTCATGGGCCTGTTGTCTTCTGAGCAGGAAGACATAATCAAATGACCAAACAGCACATCATTTCCAACTCTACTCAGTGCTGTAGAGAAAGGGTCCAGAAGGTCACGATGCCTCCGATGCCAGTCTGGGAAGGTTGGAGAAGGCTCTGAAGGAAATGATATACTAAAAATGCTCAGTGAGTCCAGCATAGAAGAGTCTAAAGGATAAAACTAAAATCACCTGGGGATAACCTCCGAAGTTTCTTACTCTTCTCTAAATGCAGTTGTGTAATACAACACCAGCCAATAGAAATAGAATGTGAGCCACGTGTGTGTTTTTGAATTTTTAAGGCTCTTGAGACATTTTATGAAATCACCCTCAGAAGTACCATACTCATCCACATTGACAGCAATCCTGAGAGTGTATGTCTCACTGGGACTTGGGCAATGATGACCGATGTAATTTCCTTCACATTTGTTAATTTGATTTGCCAAAGATGGGATTTCCTTATTTTCACCAAAAAATCTTTGAATTCTAGAGAACATTCTTTGTCCCTCTCTTCATTAGCAAATTCATTTCTAGTTGTATATTACTAATTTTCTTCTTAGAAGTAAATTGATGTCATCTCTTTCATTGAGTAGGGTTGGATTGGGCCTGATACTTGTGTTCTTCTGTTTGACTTCCAATTCCACAAGTTGTCCTGGGGGTCAGAGGAAACCCAGAGATACAGAGGCTTCTCAGGAAGCTCAAGTATCTGGAGGAACCTGGGGTTGTGGCTCAGGGTAGAGCTGTGCCTAGCCATGAGTGAGGCCTTGGGCTCAAGCCCCAGCACTTTCCCCACCCCTAAGGATCAGAAGGAGAAAGGTACACACACACACACACACACACACACACACACACACACACACACATGCTCTCAGAGCCGGGTGAACCCTGAGCTGCCAAGAACCTACAGAGAGCCCCAGAGCATCAATTAGGCTGGGACACTTGCTCTGAAGGATGAGAGTTTCCTTGGAGATAAACTCAGATTTAGGCTGATCAGAGCACTGGGCTAGACTGGGATGGAAACCATGGAGATGTGGAACCAAGCCTGGCTCTCAAGACCTGCACAAATCAGATGGGGCAAATGGGACTGTCTCCCCTGAGGGAAAGATGAGCTCTGGTCCTTCAGACTCACATACATCCCATGAGTCTAGGTGTGTACAATCAAATGGACAAATGGCTCAGACAGGAAGACCCCTGTGTGGCAGAACCCACTTGTCATGGCCATTGGCTGCTAAGCCAGGCTTCTAACAGGTCACTTCCACTCTTCCCTTCCCTCCCTACCCCTCCAACATCCACCCTCTCCACTCTCAGCCACCCCAGGCTTTAGTCCTCTGGAAGAACAGCAGGTAGGCCTACTGCAACACACAGAGCCCTGCCCACGTCTGGCATGAGAGCCCTGTTCTGGGATGGAGCAGCACCTTGGAACAGTCCAGACAGGGAGCCCTTTCTTTGGCAGGTGTCCTTTTCAGAACCAGGTGTTGATAAGGTGTAAAAAGACTTGCTAATTCAAGCAGAATACACAAAATCCACCCTGCACTGAGTTCAGTCTTTTTTGTTGAGGCCAGTTTTTACAAATGCTAATGAACTACTCCATTTGACTTCTTAGACAGGCGCAATCCTGAGACATATTGACACTTGCTAATGATTTAATTGCCCTTTGGCTCCACAAACAGTGAGGGCCAGACCAGTGGTGCCGGCTGCTTAGAAACCCCATGGGCAGATTTGCCTAGAAGGGCCTGGGGCTGAGTTAGTGCCTCCCACCATGGCCAGTGATGAGTAGGAAGGTGGCTCCTTTTTTGATTTCTTGGTTTCCCTTTGATCTCCTATCCCATCAAGAATTCTCTTCAATGGAAGGATTCACAAGGCAGGCAGATTCTTGCATGCACGCGTGCACACACACACACACACACACTTCATCTCTGCCTAGCCCTGTCCTATTCCTGTTGAATGGCTCTGTGATGGGCTGCATGAGGAATGGGGCATATTTAGGGGAGAATACCAGATGCCGCTTCACTGCCCCAAAATCTGTGGGCATGGAGGGGAGGCGACAGAACAGGCAAAGACTTGTGCTAACATGATTGCTTTTTACAAACATGACAATCTGCAGCCTTTATTTTCTATTTTTTAGTGACACTTCTTGCCACTCACAGAGCAATTCTGCAAGAGGGCTTCCGTGGCAACCCCAAAACAAGAGCAGACCAGATGGCCCGGGTCTTCTGACTTCGGCTGGCCATAGGTGAAGTTTCTTTTGTCATTTGCTCACTCCAGTCATCTGGCCTCTACTGTCTCTGTGGGGAGAAGGGGAAAGTAGAGGGCAGGGAACATTAATTAGGAAAACTTTTTAAAAAGAGCAAAAGAAGCAGGCATCACACACTGTGACACAAGCAGTCTGGGAATGATGAAGGGAGACTGCCACCTATGGGCCAGGTTCCAAGCACGAGCGGTTTGGCCAGGCAGAGGCCAAGGCTTGTGGCACAGTTAGTCACCACTTCCTTGGCTTTCAGACAAAACCACTCTGAGACAGAAATGTTAAGTGAAATAAACCAAACACACAAGTTTAAACATCGCATGGTCTCTCTTGTATGAGAAACCCAAAGTATAAACAATTTAAAGAGTAAAATAAGGTAGATAATAGGAAACAGGAAGATAGATCTTTTGCAAATGGGAAGGGGACCAAGAAGGGTAGGGAGAGGAGAGGAAGGGAAATTAGAAAGAATTAAGACTTGCTACCAACTCCCCACAATGAATGTGATCATTGTGTACTGCAAACTTGTACTAATAAAAATTTTAAAAATTAAAAAATCAAAAGTACTCTTAAATCATTTGTGACACATAAGCATTTCCTAGATCTTTTCTCTCACAAGCATGCCATTCTGCAAGCTAAATTCTGTGTACAAGGAAAATAATACTGTATAACAGACAGTTCTGGATCACCATCTGTAACAGATATTCACATCATTTGGCTACATGGTGCCACGGCAGACCCCACACTCACACAACTAAAAAGAAATTTTTTTTTGGTACCGGGGATCAAACTCAGGACCTTGCATTTGCTGGGCAGGTGCAGCGCTGCTGAGCTACATCCCTGACCCTCAACAACTAAAATTTTTTTTTTTTTTTGGTACCGGAGATCGAACTCAGGACCTTGCGCTTGAGATGCAGGCGGCGGAACCACTGAGCTAAATCCTCAGACCAACAACTAAAATTTTATGGCTGCCCAATAAAAATAAAACAGCATAGAGAGTCAGAGACAAGAGTGATCTTTCAGTGCAATCACAGTAGAAAAGCAACGGGATAAATAACAACTGGGCAAAAATCACATGCATTTCAGCGGATTCCAATGAGGGTTGGGAGATAAGAATAAAATCAAGGGGAAAATAAAGTATAATAAAAATAGAAAGGGACCAGGCATACAGTAAGGAAAACTGGGTAAGAACTGAAAAATGTAATTAACTCTGCTCCTAAAATAGGAAAGAAAATGCACAGAATTTGAGCTGGAGGTGGGGGGAGTAGAGGGAGAGCCTTTGTGCTAAAATGGTTTCAATGGTGTCATACAATTGTCTTTTGATATTTGAGATCAATGTGTTTGTGGACAGCAAATTCCTATTGTCTTGCATTATAAAATCAAATCCACTACAAAGTATCTACACAATATTGGATTTTGAGTTATTAAGTGGCCCCAACTCCTTTTGGAGAAAAGGAAATAGTAAAGGTATCTGTGTGTGTTTGTGTGTATGAGATTGTGCAGTGCATGTATTTGCATATGAATGTGTGTGGGTGTATATATGTTTGTGTATAAAAGAAAGCGTGTGTGTGTGTGTGTGTGTGTACGTGTGTGATATTTAATGGAGGAACTAAGGAGAGAATATTGTTCTATTCCTCTAAGCTAAAGTGGATTTAGAGGGCCTGCACCTGACTCTGCAGTGCATAGAGAAAAGATAAAGCTTCCCAGGCAGGCAGCACCCCCAGCCAGGCACAATACAGGCCCAAGTACAGAGCAGAGAGGCTAAGCAAGGCTTTTATAGAAATCAGGCCAGCCCTGGGGGGCCAGGCCTGTCTCTCCAGTGTATGCCAAAGGAAACAGGAGAATGAATCCTTTGGAAGAGGGAGGAGATTTGCAGTGCAAACAGGCTGGGCAAGGAGAATAACCCAGGACCTGTGGAAGAAGGCCAAATGGTGTTTGAAGCCCGCTGGTTGAAGATGACCACCATCAGTTCTTTAGTGAAGAGAACTAGTGACTGATACCAGAACCCACCAAAAGTCTTCCAGGGGTCTTTGTGCATAACCACACAAATAATGCCAAATTTTCATTAGTGGCTCAGCTATCCTCAAGACAATCATCTTTTCAAATTTTTGCTTAAGCATAAATTCAACAGCCTCATTAGAAGATGTAGTATTAGGATACCTGAATTAGGAGGGCCTTGTCTTTCCCCTTCCTAGGTGTGAATTGTAACCAGGGAGATTTTGATATCTTTATCACAGAGGTTGTTTCATGCATTTTAAATTTTATGTAAATTATATCATATATGTATTTATTTTGCATTATGTTAACCTATCATTATGTATTTTAGATTTATCCATGCAGGTGGTATAGATCTGGTTCACTCATTTTAATGACTGTGCAGTGTTGACCCACATGAATAATCTAACTTGCTTATTTCATTCCTGCAGATCAGGTACCCGGTTTCTACTTTTTTTTTTTGGTATCACACAGAGTACTAACAAGAACATTCTTTCTTTCATATCTTCTTGAGGCAGTGAGTCTCTTGGGACTTAGTGACAGAGGGGTGGAATTGTTGACCATAGGTTAAGCATTAACTTTACCAGGTGTTACCAAATTGTTCTCTCCTGTGGCTAAATCCTTTCACACTCCCAGTGACAGTGGAGGAAGTTTTCATTTCTGTTGGTATTGTCAGTTTTTAAAAAAATTTCTATGCTAATAGACATGCAATATTATGTTTGTTTTAATTTCCATCTCCTTGACTTTTCTTTTCTTTTCTTTCTTTTTTTTTTTTTTTGGTACCAGGGACTGAACTCGGGTCCTTGTGCTTGCCCAGCAGGCGGCGAAACCACTGAGCTAAATCCCCGGCCCTATATCCTTGACTTTTCATTGAACACCTTTCTTGTCTCTAGAACATTAAATGTCTTCTGCTAATTGATCATATGTTATATTTTCATATTATTGCTTATTTATAAGAATTTAGTGTTTATTTTGGATAATAATTGTTTGTTGGAAATTAGAGATGTAGCTGTTTTCTCCAGGCCCATATTTGTCATTTTATTTTTAGTATTACTTGTCATTAGGAAAATTTTCTAAATTATGTAGTTCAATTTATCACTTTTTCATGATGATTTTTGTTTTTTATCTTGAAGTCCTGCCCTTCTTGGAGATTGTATAAATATCTTTAAGGGAAAAAGCTTACAGCTTTCCCTTAACATATCTTAAGTTTATTTTTTATTTATTTTTATTTTGCTGGTACCGAGAATTGAGCTCGGGACCTTGTGCTTGCAAGGCAGGTGGCGGCACCATTAAGCTAAATCCCCCACCCTTAAGTTTATTTTTGTTCCTGCAGTGACATATGAATCTAATTTTTCCTTTTGAAATTGTTATTAGTGGAACGTTCTAGGCTCCAGACATGCAGGATGCTTTTGGGAAGCCCCAGGACACGGTGGTGAGGGTTCACATTGGACAAGTCACCACTCCCCAGAGCAAGGTAGGCCCTGTGCAGGGCCAAGTTCAAGTTCCCTGGCTGCCAGAAGACCCACATCTCAAAGAAGTGGAGCTTCACCAAGGGTAATGCAGATGAATTTGAAGACAAGGTGGCTGAGAAGCGCCTCATCCCCAAGGCTGTGGGTGAAATATATCCCAAATCATGGTCCCCTGAACAAGTGGTGGGCCTTGTATTCTTTTCTGAGAAAAGGTCTCATTATGTAGCCCAGGCTGATCTTGAGCTCATGGAGATCTTTCTGGATCGGCCTCCCCAGTGCCGGGATTACAGGTGTGTGCCACCCTGCCTTGTACTGTAGAAGCTTTCCACTCTGTTGCCTCTCCTTCAAATCAAGTTCATCAATAAATCTTAACTCCATTTTTAAAAAGTTCTAGTGTCATTTATTAAATAGCCATTGTTTCCCTCTTGATCTACAATGTCACCTCTGTCGCATTCCAAGTTCCTATTTCTAAGTTTTTCAGAGAACATATTCCATTGATCTATTTATCCCCAAAATGATATCAGAATACTATAATTTACTGTGAGCCTTGTTATCTGTTAGGGTGACACCTATTTCTTTTTACTGTTTCAAAACTGTTCTGTTTATTCTCGGAACCACTGTTTTTCTGAATAGGTTTTGTTCTTATCTGTGAAGATCAGTGAAAAAAATTCCCCAGGGAATTTTAATAAAATTTCTTAAATTTGGGGCCGGGGATTTAGCTCAGTGGTTCCTCCACCTGCCTCACAAGGACAAGGACCCGAGTTTGATCTCTGGTACAGAAGAAGGGGTGGGGGTGGGGGAGAAGGAGGAGAAGAAGAAGAGGAAGAAGATTTCTTAAATTTATAGTGTAAATTTAGGAAAATTGGTACTATTATACTGTTGTCTTTGCATTCATGAACAGAGTGTACCTCCATTTATATATAGGCTTTCTTTAGCTCTCTCAATGAAGTTTTAGAGCTTTCCACATCTTTTGCTAGATTTATTTCTAGGTACCTTATAGTTTTTTTAAAGTAGTGTTATAAATGATATATTCAGTAAAGCCTTGGATTGTAACTTGTTCCATGAGTGTTCCACAAGATGAGCAAACTTTTCTAACAATTTTAACTTGATAAAAAGCGATGTTTTGCAATACAAGTAGTAGGAGATGCTGAACGTCACATGATCACAACCCAGGAAGTGGTTCTCTCTCCCCTCCTCTGTCTGTCTCTGTCTCTGTCTGTCTGTCTGTCTATCTGTGTCTGTCTGTCTGTCTGGCTCTCTCTCTTTCTCTCTCTCGCTATAAGATTGTGGGTGATCATCTCCCAACAGCAAGGGCTTCTGGAAGTGTCTCCTCTGTAGAGGAGGAGGACAAAAAGGCGGAAGAATCCCTCACTTCAAATGAGATTAGGGAGATGTGTAAAATGTGGGAAACAGTGCAATATTTTGTAGAAAAGCACCACCTGAATAAGGCTGGAGTAGTGTGAGTCATGAATCTGTTCAATGACAATGCAATGTCACATTTCTGTGCCAGCCTCAAAAGATATAAAAGCAAGTGTCATCGGATAGGTTCCTTTTTAAAGTTGCTCAAAAAGAAAAAGATTTCACTGAACTAATAGGTAGCAGTGATTCTGTTAGTGATAGTGAAAGTCATCCTACACAATGTCCCTCCTCTCTCATCTCTCTTGCATGAGCCACAAAGATTTTCAAAGATAAGCACAGGTTAATTTGTTTATTTTTTATACTTTGCATTTTTTATTATTTTACATCATATAACAGTATTGTATTCATTTTTATACAAATATTTTTGGGTTGTGGAACAAATCATCTGAGTTTCCATTATTTCTTATTGGGAAATTTGCTTTGATATACAAGTGCTTTGGATTACAAGCATGTTTCCAGAATGAATTATGCTTGCAAACCAAGATTTTACTGTATTTTAATTTCATCTTCACTCTTGAATGTTAGTTTAACTGTGTATAGAATTCTAAATTAAGTTATTTTCCCTTCAACATTCTGAGTATAGTTTTTCTTAGACAACTAGGAATAGAAGAAAAATCTCTTAACTTGTAAAAGGGTACTTATCTACCAAAAGTCTAAAATAAATATGCTAAACAATAACATTAAAGTCAAGAACAAGACAAAAAAATATTCAAAGGTAATTTTATTTTACTTGCTAAGAATAAATATAAAATGCAATTGTAAAAAAAGCAGGATATAGCTGGATTTATTTAAATTAAATCAGTCTTCAATTTAAATCTAAATCTGTCTTTAATTTAGTTCTACATTTTTATGATTACATACTCTGATGGATTTATTATTTAATCTTATTTTGTGCTTTCTGTTCATCATTTTTTCCTTTTCTGTCTTTTATGCAACTTATTAATGTTGTCCTCCAAATGATTATATTTCTATTTTATACTTATTTTAAAATTTAACAAACTTACTGTTCAATAATCTTGCATGTTATTCAATACCCCTCTTTTATTTTTATTTTTTATTTTTATTTTTTTTTGGTACCGGGGACCGAACTTGGGTCCTTGCGCTTGCGCAGCAGGCGGCGAAACCACTGAGCTAAATCCCCGGCCCTAATACCCCTCTTTTAGAAAGAAATAAAGATCTAAAGATGTTTTATCTAATCATTCTTCATTTCGCTTCACATATTACTGCTTCTAGTAAGTACACTTCCATTTACAATAACCTCTGCTAGTGCTTTTACTATGTTTCATATAGTGAATACTTACTTAGACTTGTCTACACATTTATCAATAATCTTCCATTGCGTATGTATGTATGTATGTACGTATGTATGTATGTATGTATTTATCTATGAGACAAGGTCTCCCTAAGTGGTACAGGCAGGCTGTGAATTCACTACGTAGCCCAGGCTGTCCTCAAACTTATGATCCAAATCCAATGGATGCACTATGCAATTCAATGTATATTCAGAGTTGTGCCACCACCAGCATAATCAATTATAGAACATTTTCATTAGTCCCGGAAGAAACTTTATTCTTATTAGTAGTCATTTCCCCCAATTTTCTCAGCTTTAGGCAACCAGTAATCTACATTTAGTCTCTATAAAGCTATCTATTCCAAGTCATTTGGAGTGATGGAATCATACAATATACGGTCTTTTGTTTGACTTCATTCATCATAACATTTTCAAAATCCACCTATGTGGTAATATGATTCAGTACTTCATTCCTTTTTATAGCTGAATAATTGTCTGAATAATTTTATAGATATACCACATTTTATTACCCATTTATCAGGTGATGCACATTTGGGTTATTTCCACTTTGGGACTATTATGAATACTTCTGTGACAGTTTTTGTGTGGACATATATATTTAACTTCTTTTGGGTATGCATGTAAGAGAAGAATTACTAAGTCAAGGTAACTTGACATTTATCCTTTTAAGGAACTGCCAGACTGTCCTTGAAAGAGTCTGTACCACTTTACAGTACAACCAACATGAGGGTTCCCATGAAGGTTCCCACTTCTTCACACCTTTGCCAACAAGGGCCTTTTGATTACAGCTTTTCTAAGTGTGTGTGAAATGGCTTGTCTTTGGGTTTTGGTTTCCCGTTCTTTGGTGACTACAGCTACAGAAGCATCTTTTCATGTGTCTTTTAGACATTTGTATATTTTCTTTGGAGATTTGGGTCCTTCATTCTTCAATTGGGTTATTTATCTTTTTATTATTGAGCTGTAAGAGTTGTTTATATAGTAAAGGTACAAGTCCCTTACCTGATACATGATTATATGGCACTTTTTCCCCATTCCATAAGTTATCTTTTCATTTTCTTATGCTTTTAATGTCATATTTAAGAAGGATTTGCCTAACCTGAAGTAATGAAGCTTTATCCCTGAGAGTTATTTTTGTTTTTTGTTTGTTTTTTTGGTACCAGGGATCAAACTCGGGACCTTGTGTTTGCGAGGCAGGAGGCGGAAACACTGAGCTAAATCCCAGGCCCCCTAAGAGTTATTTTTAAAAAAGAATTCTATTGTTGTAGGTCTTACATTTATGACTACGATCTATTTTTAGTTAACTTTGGTGTATGAAGTAAGAAGGGGTCCTAATTCATCCTCATGGCTATCCAGTTATCCCAATACCACTTGCTGAAAAAAAATACTTCTTTCTAGACCTAATGTCTTATATCCTTGTCAAAACTCAATTGATAGTAAATGTAACATAAATAGAAAAAAACATAATATACTTAGTAAAAATGAACTTTAAAAAAAACAAATTATTTTTATTAAATAACAGTATTATTTAATAAAAATAAATTTTCTAAAAATAAAGACTTTTTTTGGAGACAGGGTCTCACTCTGTAGTTCAGGCTGACCTTGAACTCACTATGTAGCCCAGGCTGGCTTCAAACTCGAGACAGTCCTCCTGCCTCAGCCTTTTGAACACTGGGATTACAGACGCACACCTCCATGCCCAGCTAAAACATTTGTTTTTAAAATAAAAATATTGGCTGAATCACCCCGCTGCAGACAGGCAGGTCTGCCCATGCCCTACCGAGGTCCTGAGTTGCACAAAACACGCCGAATAAGCCCGCTGCAGACAGGCAGGTCTGTGCACGCCCTACTGAGGTCCTGAGTCGCGTGCTAAATCACCCCGCTGCAGACAGGCAGGTCTGCCCACACCCTACCGAGGTCCCCAGTCGCGCGGAACACACGCTGAATCAGCCCGCTGCAGACAGGCAGGTCTGTGCACACCCTACCCAGGTCCTGG
>NW_004624916.1:49698-59698 GCF_000247695.1 Heterocephalus glaber
ATGTTTCCAGAACAATATTGAATAGGAGTGGTGATAGTGGGCATCCTTGTCTTGTTCCTGATTTTAGTGTGAAGGATTTCAGTTTGTGACCATTTAGTATGATATTGGCTGTTGGTTTTTCATAGATAGCCTTAATCAGGTTGAGATAAACACCTTCCATGGACAGGGCCTTCTTGATAGATTAAGGGCTAAAGTCCCCTGGCCAAGTCAACAGTGAATTTCAAACCACTTAGAGGTGAAATGGAATTTCACCTTCTAAATTAACAGAAGGTACACTTGGAGCATTAAACTGGCCTCATTTAGCACACAGACTTATTCTTGCATATTGAAGGGATCTAGAAACATTGGGTAATAAGCAAGGATTTCAGAAAGATCTCCTTAGAGTGATACAGTATTTTGATATGGTGGTTTGATATAAAGAAATTTCTAAGCCAGACCAAGAAACACATACCTGTAATCGCAGCACTCTGAGAGACAGAGGCAGGAGGATCATAAATTCAAACCCCAACTGGTCAGTGTAGTGACTTGCAAGCACCTATCAAAGAGGAGGGGGCAGCTGAGGCTATAGCTTAGTATGAGGGCCCCTGGGTTCAATCCCCAGGGAGATGGCAGCATTTTGTACTCTGTTCTTCTCCTTGCTTTTGTCTCTAAATAATGGAGTGTGGAGATAGGCAGTGCTACCTTTTTCTTGGGCACATACCAGTATAATCTTCCCTTGCATGGACAGAGCATGATGTTCGGATCAGCTCTTTACAAAGAACCTTGTGTTTGCAATCTTTTGCTATTAGGGGCAATGCTTATATATAGCCTATCTATAGAATAAATTTCTATAGGTGTAATTACTGGATCAGATTGTATGTAGACTTTCAAAACTGTGAATTAGTTTAATTATCCAAAAATATTTAAAAATGTAACTAATACTGTAGTATGCCCAGCATTATTACATCTAGACAAAGAAAATCACATTTAATTTGGTAGGCATCAAAGCAAAATTTCACTAACTCATGGGTTATATATTAATTATTTGGAATAAAGTGGTTATATGATTTTGTTTTAAGATCTGGAAGCCTATATTCAGGTGTTGCTAGGATTGTAAATATATTCCATCTAGTGGCCTCAGCTTCGTCCAAAGGGAATTGTTTTTGTAACCATCACCAGTGTGTTCCCAGATATAGTTCTTTAGTGTGTTTTTGGAAGTACCCAGGACTGGCTTGGGAAGGTTTGTGGCCTGGAAAAAAGGCCTGAATTATCTACCAGATAACTGTGTGGACAGGCAATATCTACTGTATGTAGCCTGTCAGACAAGTAATGACGTTGCAGGGATTAGTTTTATTCTTTATAATACAGAATGAGCTTTCAGTTTTATTCTTATCTTTTAAATTGAGGGTGTATGTGTTTGTATAAATTCCATCATGCTTTCTTATACTTCATACAAGGATCTTGGTGCTGTTGTCCTGACCTGGAAGCCTAGTTCTCTCTGTGCCCCTCTCATGCTCAGAGTGTGTGCCTTTGTTTTGCAAATTGCATATACAGCTAAGATTTTCTACTTTTCCTTTGAATCATGATTGTCATATTTAACACAGCCTCATTACTTTTAGCTGTTATTTGTGTAGATGGCTCTCAAGGCTTTTAAATTTACTTAATTAAAATTCTAGACTGATATGATTCCAGTGGGTTACATTAGTCCCACCCTTACCTTCCTCAGTTTTCTTACAGCATTTTTCTTTGCAAGAGCTCTTAGTGAAGACAATGACATCTTAGCAGACAGCCTAACTCATAATTCATTACTATAAAAATATTAAAATAATTAAGTGTTCATTCCCAAGCACAATGAGATTAAATTCAGGTTGATATTTATGCCATGTTTCACTGCTCCAAGGATGTAACTAACTTATCCTTAAAATGAAAAGGGGAAAGCTATAGTTTCTAGAGATTTCCTATCTGTCTTTTATTTGTTTTTCCTTTGAACTGGAATTATTCCATCAGTTAACCACTAAGTTTGATTGTATAATCCCACTGTTGAATAGAAGCGAATGAAGGCTATGCAGTATCTTTTCCCTTATACCAAGGATGTAGTTAAGATTAACACAACACAATTCACTGTCTAGGCATGCATGTATTGCCACGCATGGCCAGATCTCTTGTGCCTCTATGTCTTCCCTTCCCTTAGTGACAGAAAACCCATTGGACTCTAGTGAAAGCCCAGCTCTGGCAGCCATTGGCCCTAGCGCCCTATCTCCTGCCTTTCAGTGGGGAGAGGCTGGCTGGGAGGTGACTAATCCGGGGGTTTGTATCCAGGAGAACATGGCCCAGTTAGCTATTTAAATCCAACAAGGATGATGTAAGCAAGCGGGGGTGAAAGGGTTAGGAAAAAGGCGAGAGGAAAGGAGAAATCTTGTCAGGCTGCATTATTTACGGTGAGGTGGGCTGAGGCTAAGCAGAGACCAACACACCCGCCACCTGTGCACTGAGCCAAGCTCCTGAGCACCTCCTTGCTGCCTCCTCACCCTTGAGAAAGGAAGGAATGGTCACAGAAACTCATCTGGTGCTGAAGTGTGTGGGGTTAGGGTATGATTTAATTTATATACATACATACATACATACATACATACATACACGTATGTGTATTTTACTGGCAGAGCAGGTCTCTACTTAGATAAACACACAAAACCTGCTCTGCTTTGCAAAGTACTGGAATGCCATAGGAAGGCTGGGCTGTCCCGCCAGTGCTGATGAGAGTAATAACCATTTACACTACCTCTCTGGAAGTCTGTGGTCCCAATAATGCCAGTGAAACTTTACAAAAGAGTTCTCAGTTTGGAGGCTGTTTCACAGCACCAGCAAATATTCTGGCTCAGGAAATAATGCTAAATACACTTGAAAAATGCAAGATGGGCTTGACACAGCATTAACACAGGATATGTGACAGGAAGCGGTATGGTGAGTGGTGATAACGGTCCCTGTGGCCAGACTGAGAGCCGTTTTCACACCCCAGACCGGGTCCCTGCTGCAGGAGTAGGCTCAGTGCACTGAGCAGAGAGCCTGATGGCTCTGCAGGGTGAGGGCAGAAATCTGGCTGTGCTACTGAGGGGACGGGGTGGGGTGGCCCGCAGGCCAGGAGGTAGGAGGGGGAGCCCCCTGAGAACACTGTCTCACCAGCCAGAACTCAACAGGGCACCTGGACACTTGGGAAATGTTTCAGGTTTCTTTGGTTTTGGCTCACACCTATTTATTTGGTTTGGTTTTGCTCACACCTATTTTTCCAAAGGGCCTGCTGTGGACAGCGCTGGCTTTGGGACAAGAAAGGCTGCAGCATTTGTCCTTCATGTCTCTTGGGGAGAGTCATGCAATGCCACATACACAGGTGCTCAGTGGGAATTAGCTGGAAAGGACAATACCGATTACTGTTAATGTCAGGGTAAGTTAATGAAGCCATGGGGCCTATTTCTGAGCAAATCCACCCCGTGCTGTGGAACCTGTGGCTGATCTGCATAGAAGGTGGCTTTTCTTCTGGATGGCATGGCCTTGGTGGCAGGGAAGAATTTTTCTTCATAGCAATGTGCTCCTGAATTGCAATGTTGATTAGAAATCCATTTTTATTTGCCACTCTTAAACATTCTGAGCATGTGAAAAGGAGCTTTTCAACCCTGAATGCTTGTGTGTTGGAGTACTTAGGGCAAGACCCTCTCTTAGATCATTAGCAAGCTCCTGGTGCCATGGCATTGTTCCAAGCTTCAGCCCCCCACTGTTCCCACAGCTCTGTTCCTAAAGATTAACTACCATTCATTCTGTACCTCTCGCCTTAGAGACAAGAGGGGAAAACTTGATGATAATATGGATTTAAGGTGATTATTACACTTGGTTTGTGTTTCTCTTGCAATAATCTTCCTTTAAGGAGTATGAAGGGAGCAATTAATACCTATTTGCCATTTTGTTTCGTTAATGTTATTGCTGCTGTAATTTTAATTAGCATAGGAAAGCAGAACTATTCATACTCCTTTGATCAATAAGTTCACATGAATTCTGCAGGGTTCACCAGATTATTTAAATGGTACAAAAGGACAACACAGGCAAGGAAGGGACTGCAAAGGTGCTAACTTCACAATACTGCAAATCAAGGAACAGTAGCTCGTCTTTCTTGAGCACTTTATTTTGAGCATAGAAAAATAAAATATCTTTATCTGTAGGTAGATATGATTCCTGCTTCAAGGTGCTTAACATCTAGTGAAAGAAACAGACATATATACCTGTTATTCTGAGATGAGGCAGATTGTGATGAAGCCAATGCTATGAGAGTGCTGAAGAAATGTGGTTCATTGTGGGGTGAAGCCTCTGAGTTGGACCTAGAAGAACAAGGAGGATCTCAATGGCAGAGTTCCATTGCAACTGTATAGCTACCAGGGATCGAACTCAGGTCCTTGCGCTTGCAAGGCAGGCGGCTGGGCCACTGAGCTAAATCCCTGGCCCCATCCAAGTATTTTTTAACAATATTCATTCTACAATTTTTATTGAGCACCTACCAAGTGCCAGGTACTAATGGTAGAGAAGTGAACTATAAAATCAAATATTATATAATATTTATATTATATAATAATATGTTTATATTATACAATAATATCAAAATTTATAGTATTTATATTATATAATAATATCAAAATTTATAGTATTTATATTATATAAAAATATCAAAATCTACCTTTAAGCAGTTTATATTGTATGATGGTAGGCAGATATTAACCAATAACTAAGCAGAAAAGACACAAAGTATATGCTGTTGTGATAGAGAAAAATAAAACAAGGAAGAGGGAAAGGGACAGGGTAAGTCAAGGAAGCCTTTGCTCAGGATATGACAGTGGAGCATAATATCTTTGGCCAGCACAAGATATTTGTGAATGCTGGAAGAATCATCCAAATGGGTGGAACAGAAAGGGTAGAGGCCTTGAAATGGAAACAGGACTTCATTTAGAGGAAAAGCAAGAAGGGCAGGTTGGCTGGAGCAGAATGAGTAAGGGGATCAGTGGTAGAAGAGTTCAGAGAAGTAATGAGAAGTAGTGGGAGGGAAGCGGACATAAGACCCATTAACAGGCTACTGAAAGAAGTCCACCTTTTATTCAATTGATGGGAGGCTGCTGAAATCTGATTAGCAGAGTAAGAAAATCTGACTTATAATTTAAACTGACCAGTCTGGTGACTATCTTGGGAATAGACTGGCAAAAGGCAAAGATAGAAGCTGGGAGGACAGAAAGGAGGTTATTACAATGATAAAAGATGGATGGTTTAGGCTGATGTGGTATCAGTGGAATAAGTCAGGTACTAGATTTATTTTACAAGTGCAAAACAAACATAATATGCTCATAGATTTGTTGTGGCACATTAAATAAAGAGAGGAGTCAAGGATAACTCCATGGTTTTTGGCATTAGCAACTAGGAGTGTGGAGTTGCTGAGGAAGGAAGACTTCAGGTGCAGCAGCAGTGGGTAGAAGATAAGGATTCAGGTTTAGACACAATAACATTGTGATGCCCTGAAACACGCAAGTGCAGATGCTGAGTGGTTGGAAATGTGAGTTTGCAGCTTGGTGGAATGATTCAGGCTGGATACATGACATTGAGGATCTCAACATATAGGTAGCATTTAAGTTACAAAAAAGGACAGGATCACCTAGGGAGTAAATGCAGGGGGAAAGGAGTCTGGATTTTGAGCCTCAGGGCCCCCAACATTTAGAGCAAAAGAGAGAAAGAGCAACCACCAGTGATGAATGAGCGACTGACTCATCAGCAAGGGATGGGAACCAGGGGTCACTAGAGTTCCAAACATAAGTAAGGAAAGTGTTCCTAGGAAAAGGCTTGCAACTTCTGGGCCATGTGAAATGGGAACTGAGACTGTCCATTGGATTCAGCCAGGTAGAGGTCATTGGTACCTAGAAAAGCAGTGTAGTGAATGGAGAGGAGTGGGTGGAAAAGGCCGACTGACTGGGGTTCCAAAGAGAACTTAAAGAGGGGAATTGGAGATGAGTTTAAACAACCTATTGGGGAGAATTTTGCTGCAAAAGAGATTAGGAAAATGGAATGGTAGCTAGAGAGAAATATGAGTCCAAGAAATTATTTTTTTTCTCTTGTTTTTAGATGGGATAAATTCCAGTGGTCAATATGCGAATGCAAAGAACCTATTGGGGGTGGGGGGAGAGAGAGAAAGAGAAAGAGGATGCAGGTTAAATAAAGAGAATGTTTGATGTTTGGTGATATGGACTTGTATAGGTGAAAGGAAATAGGATTATATTACACAGATGGAGAGAGTGGCCTTAAGTCAAGTCTAAGCTCATAGTTCAGAGAAATAGAAGGGGAAGGCAGAGTTACTAGATATGGATGCAGGCAACTTGGCAGGTATATGTGGGTGGTATGGGTGTCTGTTTTCTACTAATGTCTTCTTTTTTCTCTGAGGAAGCAAGATTATCAGCTGAAAGAGAGGGTGGAAAAAGGGATTATAAAATTTGAGAATGGAGGAAAGGTATGAATTAGTAACCCAGGGGAGGGAGAGGGTAGATGGTTTACAGTAGTGATAGAAAACCTTTTAGAGTTTTCAATGATACAAAGAGCCTGCTGCTGCATAGTGGAATAGGTTTGCCACCACTGGTTTATAGAGTACCAGGCCAGCCTTTAAAGATGCCCAAGTTCAGTGGCCACAAAATCTGGTGAAATGAGCAGCAGGGCTATACATTACACTCCACACTGGGGGTGCAGTTTCAGCATGAGTAAGGAGGTGGATTTAATAACACAGAAGCTGAAGAAGCAAATTGAAAGGATAAGGAAGGCTTGGGGTCAAGATGTGGGTAGGATATGGAGTTGGAAAAGAATTGTGAAGGAAAGCTGAAGTATGATGGTTAGGGTGGAATGTCAACTTTACTGACTTTGAGACCTGCCTAGGGGATTGATAGAGAGCACTTGGGTCTGGGTGGGTCATGTAGGTGTGGTCTTGGGAACCATATTTGGTTCCTCACCCCTTCTTCTCTGGTACTGTTCCCCTACTGTGCTTTCTAACTGCTGTAAACTAAGTAATTTTGCTTCACCATGCTCTTCCACCATGATGTTCCCACCTTGGAGCCTGTACTGAATTTCCTGAAACTGTGAACTTAATCAAACCTCTCTTCCTTTAAGTTGTGTGTTTCAGGTATTGTGTCCCAGCGATGAGAAACCTGACCAAAAAAAAGGGTACCAGGAATGGGGTCATTGCTGTGACAGTGCCTGACCATAGCATAGAGAAGCCCTAGAATGGTATAAGCAGAGCTTGATGAATGATTTTTGTCAGAACTCCAAAAATGTGAAGGATGATAGGAATGAAGATAGTAAAGGCCAGGCGTATGAGGTTTCAGTTGAGAACAAAGACTACCTGGAAGTTGGACTAGAGGCTATGTATATTATACTCTGAAAATTTGTCTACATTTTGCCTATGTCCTGAGACTTTGTTGAAGACCGAGTTTAAGAACAGTGAACTAATTATTCTGATGCAGGAAATTTCAAAGCAGCCCAATATTCAGGATGTGGCATCAGTACTGCTGGATGCTTTTAACAAAATTTATACTGAGAATAGTGCAAGGGGGAGGCAGAGCAGAAAAATTTGAACAACTTATATTTTGGCCCAGAAGGAACCATATGTAAAGTTAGGGCTAAAAGAGGTATGGTTGCTAAGAGATTAGTACCATTAAAAAGAAGCCAAGTACTTTGTACAGGGACAAAAAGAAAGATGCCTTGAGGGCATCTCAGAAATCAGTAAGACTCCACCCATTGAAGGCTCAATAGTGCTGTAGCTATGGTTCAAGAGGACTTGGCTACTGCTGCCACTAACAGTAGACCTTGGCATTTTTTACTAATGCTGGTTTTACTGGCATGCAGAATGCAGAAGTTGTGGGATCAGGGATGCTTTCACCATGATTTCAAAGGAAGGTCTGGGAGGCCTGGCAAGGAACCTCTGAGAGAGCAGTGTGTGAAGCTATAGGAATGAAGCCAAAGGTTCAGTGAAGACCTCAGGAAGTTGGAGATGTCAAGAATGTGGAATGTCTACTGAGGAAAGCTTCAGCCCATGAGTGGAACTAGCCCAAGAGAGAGGCCATCTGTGCTGCAACTGGCAAACCCAGAGGGGTGGGGCCACCTAGGCCCTTTAGAACTCACATTTTACCACCATGTGTTCCGGGTGCCAAATATGGAAATATAGGACTTAAAATTTGTCCTGCTGGGTTTTAGTCTTGCTTTGGTCTGTTTATTTTCTGTGTCTTTATTCCTCCCTTTTGGAATGGGAATGTTTATCCTGTGCTATTATACCTTGGGGTTATATAACTTGTTTATTATTGTTACAGATATTTACAGCTAAATATTTGCTGTGAGTCTCAGAAGAGACTTTGACTTGGATGTTTGAAAAATGTTGGAATTCTTGAAACTTTGGGAAAAGTATTGTTGCATTTTGCATGGTATGTAGGATAGTTGTATCATGTTAGGTAGAATTATGACCTTATGTTTGTGCATTAAGTCTGGTTTAAAGAAATATGTTTGGGTATGAAATTGACAAGAGATAGGATGTGGTGATTAGGGTGGAATGTCAGCTTGATTGGCTTTCAGATCTACCCAGAGAAATGGTGGAAAACACTAATGGGTATATATGGGTGGATTGTGTTCCACTGTTCCCTTGGGTATTAAATCTTGTTCTCTCACTCCTTCATCTCTGGTACTGTTCCCCTTCTGTTTCCTGGAGTACCATGAACTAAACAGCTTTTCTTTGCCATACCCTTTCACCGTAAAGTTCCTACCTTGGAGCCTGCTAAACTTGTGTTGAATTCCTAAAACTTTGAGTTTAATTAAACCTCTCCTCCTTTAAGTTGTGGGTGTCAGGTATTGTGTCCCAGTAATAGGAAAACTGAGTACTATAGGGGGGCACTTATTTTGAGAAATGAAGGAAAAGGGAATTCATTAGTTTTCTACAGTTGCATAGCCCAACTTCTCCAAACTTGGCAGCTTAATACAACACCCATTTATTATTTGACAATCTCTGTGGGTCAGGAGTCTGGGCATTGCTTAGTGGTGCTTCACTTTCACAGTCTCTCACAAGGCTGCAATTGAGAAGTTGCCAAGCCTAGAGTCTCATCTGAGGCTCAACTGGGGAAGGATCCATTTCTAAGCTCACATGGTTGTCAGCAGGATTCAGTTCCTTGTGGGTTATCAGAATACAGGCCTTACTTCCCTGCTGCTCTTAGCTGGAGTCGGCTCCTAGTTCTTTGCCACAGAGGTCTCTATGGTAGATTATTTCATCAAGGCCAGCAAAGGAGAGAATGGATGGTCTGCTAGCAAAAAAGGAAGTCACAATCTTATGTAACAATACCACAGGAATAGTACTGTATTAGGTTTCTATTACTGTAATAATATTATATTTCTATTACTGTAATAAGTATTAGAGATAAATCAACTTGTGAAGAGAAAAGGTTGACTTTGGCTTATAGTTTTGGAGGTTTCAGTCTATAGTCAGTTGGCCCCATTGCTTCTTGGCCAGTGGTGAGCAAAATTCCCCACATCATGGTAGGGATGTGTAGTCAAGCAAACAGCCACTCATCTCATGTCTGGGATGTAAAGAGAAGAATGGAAGATGCTAGGGATCCCTAATTCCCTTGAGGGCAAAGCCTCAATGACCTAAAACTCTGTTATACACTTCACCTCTTAAAGGTTCCAAAACAATTCCCAACAGTTCCATGATATGGGGACCAAGCCATGTTCTATGTTTAGAAGCAAGTCACAGGATCCACACACACTGAAGGGAGGAGGTCCCACAAGGATGCAAATCACAGAAGGTAGGCTAGGTGGGAGCCATTTTATTTTATTTTTAAAATTGATTTTATTGGCACATTTTAGGTATACAATATAATGACATTCATCATTGGAAATATGCACCTTTACATAATCTCTCTTGGCTATTATTTTTTCCCCATTCCCCGGCCCTCCCTTCAACCCTTCCATCCCTCCT
>NW_004624916.1:64428-78400 GCF_000247695.1 Heterocephalus glaber
TTCTTTGCATTGTCTAGCAGCTGCTGGATTGATTTCTTGTGGTCCCTTACAATTTTAAAGAAATTTTTCTTTTCCTGGTCACTAATTGCAATCTTTTTTTCTATATCTGAAATTCTGTCCTCACATTGGCTTATTCTGCTGTGTAGACTTTCAGTGAAGGTTTTCATCTCCTGGAAATCTGTTTGCATCTGTTTTATGGATTCCATTTGTTTCCTCTGTTGGGATTCCCTCATGTTCCTCAGCTCCTCTATTTTTTATCTGTGTCCTCTCTAGATTTATTAATCATGTCTTGCATTTGCGCACAATCTCTGCTCTTATCTGAGAAATTATTTCTGATTTCATTTTTTCCAAATCCTTTTTTGTTGCCAGTTCCGAGAGTCCAGGTGGTTGAGTATCAGAGTGTTCCATCTCATTTCCCTTTGAGTTGCTGTGGGTGATCTGGAATTCTGTTTTTGAGATTTGTTTACATGTCTTCTCATTTCAATGGGGGTGGGGGTTGCTGCTGATACCCTTGAGGCCCACCTTGTCTGTGCCGGGAGCTGTGGTAAGGCAGCCCAGGAACTTCTTCCTCTGTGCTGGGAGTGGTGCTAAGGTGGGCTCCGAGGCTTTAAAAAGGGTGACACTGGCCCTCAACCCCCAGGCATACCAGGGATCTGTACAAGCCTGCTGACACCGAATGCTCCCTCCCCCCAGCTGTGGCCCTCACTTGCAGGCTGCTCCTCTCCTTAGTGGTGTCTTTTGATGAACTAAATATTTTACTTTTAATGAAGAATAATTTTTTAATTATTTTCTTTTTTGGCTATACTCACACTTTTTTTTCGAGCAATTTTTACCAAGTCCAAGGATATAAGGATACTTTTCTGTTTTCTTGTACATGCTTTTTACTTTACCTTACCTTTACATCTATAATCCATCTTACAATAATTTTTGTGTATTGTACAAAGTAGGGGTTAAAGGTTCATTTTTAAAATGTGGACATCCAGGTGTTCCAGCACCTTTTTGAAAATACTTTTATTTTCACCTTGTAAAAAAAACTATATGGGGCTCTATTTCTGGATTCTGTTCCATTTCATTAATTGGTATGACTATGTCAATACCTCACCCTGTGCATTACTGTACCTTTATGATGTATGCCTTGATTGTAAATTTATTATATCCTCATTCTGCTGAAAAAATTACCATAAACAACACAAATTTATTCTCTAAAAGTTCTAGAGATCAGAAGTCAGAGATGAATGTAAAGGGCATTAAAATCAAGGTGTTGACACGATTAATTCCTTTTGAAAACTCCAGAAATAATCTATTACTTACCTTTTTCAGCTTTTAAAAGCTGCTATTGTTCCTTGGCTTGTGGTGACATCATTCCAATCTCTGTTCTGTCACCTTCTCTGACTCCAATTCTACCATTTCCCTCCTACAAGGACCCTCACGTTTATCTCACCCAGGTAATACAGAATATTCTCCTATTAGGAAACTCTCATATCTCAAGATCTTTAAAGCATCTGGAAGATTTTTTTTTTTTGCAACATAAAGCAACATAGTCATAGGTTATGAGCATTAGAACATGGACATCCTTGGAAGGACATTATTCAGCCTACCACAGTAGCTAAATCCTTTGTTCTTATTTATTTGATTATTTTAGATCTTTGGCTATTTTAGATCTTTTAAGTATTTCCACAAATGTTTTAGAATGTGTGGGAAGTCACATCTTGAAAGTATTAAGTCATTTGATGTACAAACTTAATATAACTCTCTCTTCATTTAGAACTCCCTTAATTTCCTTTAGCAATATTTTATAGTTTCCAGTGTAGAGGTTTTGCATCCATATAGAAGCCTTTGATTAAATTTTTTTCTAAACATTTTTAGATTTGTTACTATTATTAATGAATTGTTTTGGTTTTTAATTTTTTTCCAATTATTTCCTGCTAGTAATAGAAACATGAATGATCTTTATGGAATTCTGTACCTTGAGACCTTGCTAAACTCATTTTTGAGTTTTATATTTTTGCTGCTGTTATGCTGATTCCTTGGATTTTCCTATGTAAGCAATCATATAATCTGCAAGTAGTTTTTTATAATTTTTGATTTTTTATAATCTTTGTAATTTTACTTTTTTCTTGCCTTATAATAATTTCTTGTCTTATACCAATTCTAGCAATAGTTAAAATCAGCAGTGCAATGTTGAATAGAAATGGAGAGAAGATAGTCCCTAAATTTAGGGGAAAATATTCATCTTTACAATAGACATGGTAGTGGTTGTAGGTTTTTCATAGATGCCCTTTATCAGATTGAGAAAGTTCTTTTCCAATTTTCAGAGTTTAGGGGGATTTTCTTGGACTATGAATGAATGCTGAATTCTGTGAGATGCTTTTTCTGTATTTTGTGATTTTCTCTGTTGTTATTCTCTTACTCTAGTGGAACATATTTGTTGATTTTTTTAACAGTGCTTGAGATTAAACCCAAGGCCTTACACTGAGTTACATCTCCAGCCATTTAATTTTATTATTTTAATTTATTTGTTTGAGACAGGGTCCAGCTGAGTCATTAATAATTGCTAAATAAACTGGGCTTGAACTTGCAATCCTTCTGCCTCAAACTGGAGGCTAGGATTATAGGTATGGACCACCATTCCAATCTTATTTGTTGAAGTTTTGAACATTAAACCAACTGTATGGCTGTGTCTAGATGTCCCTCAAAGCCTCAGGTGGTCATTAGATGGAGCTTTTTCAGAGGTGGCTGGATCTAGAGTATGTAATGCTGGGACTGATTCATGGTGCAGTGCTAGGGTCAAGGGCACTAGGATTAAGGGTGTGAGTGCTACTTGCCTTAAGTATCCTAGATAAGATATAAGGGATAGAAAGAGCCATGGTTGTCCCTTGTTGCTTTGCTACCTTCTGCCTCCCATGAATTGTTTCTCTTCTGCAATTCTTGTCTGCCATGCCACCCTGCCTTGGAGCCAGCTGATTATGGACTGAAACATCTACAAACTATGAGCTAGATAAAGCTTTTCCCCTTTAACTTTGGGCGTTGGGTACTTTTGTCTCAGCAATGAGAGAAAAGTAACTAAGACTCCAACTTGCATACTTCAAATAAAATCTTCGTCATGATGTATCCTTTTGTTCAGAATTATTGTGTCATATTCATGATGTATACTGGTCTTTAATTTCTTTAATGCCTTTGTTAGATTTTAGTATCTAAGTTATGCTGTTCTCCTAGAAGATGTAAAGCATTTCTTCTTTCTATATACCCTCTTTCCTTCTATTGAAGGATTTTTGTATAAAATCAGTATTATTACTTCCTTAAATATTTGATGGACTTCACCAGTAAATGGGGTTTAGGGGTTTTTTTCCTTCAGTCCTTTAAAGATGTTACTCCATTGTTACTTGACCTCTACTGTTTCTTATTAGAAGATGTAATCTGCATAATATGTACTCTGCATAATTATTCACTTGTATGAAATGTGTTATTTTACTTTGGAATCTTTCAATAACTTGATTTTATAGTTTTTATATAATGTGCTGTGTGAGTCAGCTTTCCATTGCTATGGCAAAATACTGGACATAAATTAAAAGGAAAGATTTTGGGCTCACAGTTTCAGAGGTTTCAGTTCATGGTCACTTGACTTTGTTGTTTATGGTCCTGTACTGAGGCAGACATCATGGTAGGGAGCATGTGGTAGAGAAAGCTGCTCAGGCTCATGGTGGCCAGGAAGCAGAGAAAAAGAAATGGAGTTGGAGAGGAAGGGGCCAGGGACAAAATATATCCTTCAAGGCATAACCCCAACACCTTCTTCCTCCAACTAGGCCCACCTCCTAAAGTTTCTGTCACCTCCCAATAGCCTATGAAATTATGAATCCATAAATTAATACATGATTATCCATTCATGAGGATGAGATCAGAGCCCTCACTATCCAATCACTCCCCCAAAACCTCACCTCTGAACACTGCTGCTTTGGGGACCAAGCCTTCAATATATGAGCTTTCAGGGAACATTTCAGATTCAAACCATAACACGTATGTAGTTATTGTTTCTATGTATCTACCCTATTTAGACTTTGCTTTAATTTCTTGGATATACCAATCCCAATTTACTATCAAGTCCACTGAATGAATTTATTATTTCAGGTAGACTTTTTTAGTTAACAGTTTCCCTTGTTTTGTTTTTAGAGTTTATTTTCCGATTGAATTCCTTCATCTTTTTTAATGTACACTTTTCTTTCAGTATTTAAACATATTTATAATAGTTGAGGTCTTCTCAGCATTGGAATTAACTTACTCTTTCTCCTTAGGTATGAATCACATTTTTCTGGCTTTTTTCATATTTAGTAATTATTAAATTGAATCTGGACATTGCAAATGATTCACAGTGGGAGCTCTAGATTCTGTTACGCTATTCTGAAGAGTGATTTTTTTAAAAAAACTTAGCAGACAGTTAACATGGCTAAAATTTTAAACTTTATTTTCCCTGAAGTGGTCTGCCACTAAAATTTAGGCTTTTTAAGAAATAGAAAATGTTTTTGCTTTATTATAAAAGGGTATATAATATATATATACACACACATGTATTTCTGTTATAGAAAATAAAAAGCAAAACAAAAGAAAAAATTAGATGGTACAAAGAAATAAATATCTATAATTTCAGCATTCAAAGACAATTACTACTAAGTGTATATACAATTATTCCTTAAAATTGTATTCTTAAAAACACAATTGTATTTTAAAACTTCTTTAAAAGATAAAAACAGGGCTATATTTTGTATTCACTGAGGCCAGGTAAATAGCCTCTTACACCCATGCTAAATCAAGTAAATTTCATTCTTATATATTTATCATGTGATAAATGTTTGGCAGATGCTATTGGTCCAGTGAAACCTATTTAAATCGCCTTCTCCCTTGCTTTCCTCGAGGCATTTTTTTTTAAACAACAGTTTTCAGCTGCTGTTTTTTTTCACCTGTGTCTTAAGTCCCTTCACACAGGTATCATCTAGTGGTCAGCCTAACTCCTTTTCTTTTCTTTTGTGTCAGAGCTTTGATATTCACACTCTGGATCTCCTTTGTTTACTAAGTCTCCACTTCCCCACTCCCCAGACTCTACCATCCGACTCCACTCAATGAAGCTGTGAATATCTGCTATTCCTAAGATGCACACAAATTTGGGAGCTATCTAAAGCAAAAACCTGCTTCTACCTTGTCTTTTTTCAGCTTTTGGTTATTTTTCAGTGCTTTGAAATAATCATTTCTACAACCTTTACCCCCTGATATCATAATTATTATTTGGGAGGGCTTACCCAAAGTACTCTGTTGTAACCATTTTTAAAAATGTTTTAAAATGTTGGACATTTCTCATTGAGAAGTTCAAAGTTACCCAAATCCTTACAATCTGGAACCCAATTGTGCATAAGATGAAGTGAAGCATAATTTTGGCATCAGTACCAAAAAAAGTGTTTATAATATTCACAAGGTACTATCCCCTGATGATTGCTAACAATTCTTTCTATTCGCAATGTGAAGGTGATAGAGGACAAAGTAGTCTGGGGCAGGTGGCACATGCCAGATCACTCTGAATGGTGAATGGTGAGTATTCCACATTGCCTGGACACAGCAAGCTTATCAGAGGGCTGATGGCCTTAACTATGGGACAACACCAGTAGGGAAGATTTGTGCACAAGGAGGCCATGGAACGATATGTGAGCAGTTGCTATATACTGTCCAGGAAATCAGAGTAATTATGGGCAAGGTGAGAAGAGAAGTGCTTTTAAGGACATATGACTTCAAGCATAAGACAAATTGTTACACCTGATAGGGGTTTGAAGGAGGGAGGCTAAGTGATTAGAAAGGAGGGAATAGAAAGTATCCCTATATGCCAGTTACTTTTACATCCAAATGTCCTAAAGTGACTCCTATCATTATTTCCCTTTATAAACTAAAACTGAATCTCTGAGATGTAACTGGCCTAAGTGATTCTAGTATGTTTCACATGAGAGCAGTGGTTATACACTTTTAGAAGGTAGATCTTTGCCTTTGACAGATGGGAACGTGGTCACTAAAGACATTCACGAGAGACAAAGAAAGTACCATGGTTTCAAACTCTCTAACACAATCTATTAATCAATCAATCCTCTAGACAGTTAATTAGAGTTTTAAGTGGGTTAAAAAGCCACTCTTAAGAAATAAAGTCTGTTCCTGGGAGGCTTATCTATCAGTCATGCCCATGATGGCAGTAATGATTTTATTCACTTGGCTTTCCTCTAACAGCCATCTGATAGAGGAAGGGGTTATTATGGGGGAGCAGGGCAATGGCAGAGCCAGGGTACTTGATAAAAGACTCTGGAGGAAGCAGAATGGGGCTTTAGGCACCAGATAACATCATGATTTTTGAAGGGCAGAAAGAGGGAAGATGTCAATTGTGAAGGAGGTGTTAAGAATTGTTGTGCTTCTTTGGACTTTTCCAGGGTCTTTGTGATAACAACTCTCTCACTGTCATAACCACTGCTGAAAATCTTGCGTGTAACTATGCCATGGAGAGCGGTTCTTCCCTGATCTTGGGTTGTCTCAGGAAAAGAATGGGCATTGTACTTACAGAGAGCTGGAGCACCAGATTAACCCTCAATTAAGGGCACCATTAAGATGTGGGTGCAATCTTTGGCATACAGGCACTAAGGAACTAGGTTTTAATTTTTAAACACTGTGAAATTTATAGCCAATTATGTTCCTTTCTTCTACTTGGTTACACAAAATCCAGTGCCAAACTGGGAAGTTCAAGAATTTCTGGCATAAATTTCTGCACACCAACTACCTTGTCTTTATATTACTGTTCTACTGTTGTTTTCCCTTTGCTCCATCTCTTTGTCTGTTTTTAGTTGATATAGTGTATGTATTTGCATAAAGCCAACTCAACCCCTTTGGGAAATAGGTGGGGGTAATAAATAAGGCCTCTTTAGGTTGTCTTTGAATAACCTGAGTACGTATCTTTATTTGGCAAGAACTAGAGCTATTTGAGATCCTTTGTCAAATGAGTTATGAAGTGAAGCATGAGCCTGGCTTTTAAATGTAAAAAGCATTTTTAAATGTATCCAGTGGTCCCAGCACTTCTCAAAATTGAGTCTCCTTTATTGTTGTTTTTGCTCTCCTTGCCTTTTTTGATTCTAATTTGGGTCAACCAGCTTCTAATTTTATGAAAATTAAAAAGAATATAAGTTAAAATTACAGAAACATCATGCCAAAGTTTCTTTGATTTGCCAAAATAATGAGGTTTTTGTCCTGAAAAGTGATTAAGCAGTAGGTTTATGTGGTACGTGGTGAACTTCTACCCCTGAGGGCTGAAAAAAACTTGTACAAACAACTTCTATGAATAGTTTAAGCATACATTTCTCGAACGTATCCTCACAAAAAATGTTTGTGACCATCATCAATGAACATACATTTATCAAGTCTCATCTGTGACCAAGTATTATTTGCACTTCAGGGGTACAAATGCAGGTAACTCCAGTGCTTGCCCTCTGACAGCCTACAGCGTGAAGGTTGGAAGATGGAACACGTAGGGAGGTTAAAGGAACAAGTAAGTAGAAATATTTTGAGACAAAATGAGAGGGACACCACCAAGACAAGTTGCTGTGAAAGCCGAAGAGGAGATGGTCTGGTTTGGGGACTGAGATGGGTGCAGGCTTCTCAGAGGAAGCATTTGAGGAGGTCATCATTTTCATATGGAAAACAGTGGGAAAGAACAATGAGGCTCTGGGAATCTGCCACCCTTCAATTCCAGGAGAGGTGTCCTTTCTCAAGTTTACTTGTAAGGGGGAGCCACCGAGGGCTTTCAGTGGAGAGTGGTGTGCTTAATCTGATGGCAGACATTTAAAAATTTTATTTACACACCAGCTAGTTTCAGATTAGGATTTTAGGGGGTTTATAGCAAAACCATGAAACTATTGAAAAAAAAAAAAGAAGTGGAATGAAAAGTGTAAGCTCCAACTTACACTCCTACAAGCTGAGGATGAAGCAGTCTATTCTTGAGCCATTGTGGCCTTGTTTTGATTCTATGAGGCACATAAATAGCTGGAATCATACAGAGAAGTAACCAGAAGTCAAATAGCATGTTTTGGAGTGTAGTTCCCCTTAGCTAAGCAATGTGACATTTTAACCTCCTTGCTTTCATTTAGATTGCCTGGGTCCACCTCCAAGAAGGGTGCTGACATTTTAATAGTATTGTTACACAATCAACTTCCTTTTATTTTACTGAATTTTCCCTCTGACTTGTAGCTTTTCTGACACTACCAAATTCCCTGTCAGGAACAGCTCTTAAATTAAATTGTCCCCTTGATTTCTCCAGAGTCAAAAGTTAAGGAAACAATATGTTTCTAATTCTCTTTTGAATTCTTATTCACAAAGTCAAAGCTTTTGCTCTAATTATATTATTGATTCTATATTTTATGTCCCTCAACTGCCTGCTGCAAGTTTTCCATAAATGAATACCTCTATTAACAAAAAGGATGATTTTAAATGACACATTTCCTTGGCAGATATTTTATTACTAAAGATAAAAATAACATGGATGTGGAGGGGAAGGAAGGGACAGGAAGTAAGACCAGGATGTTTGGTACCAAGAAATCATTAAATATGACTAAAACACTGTCAGGTGTGTGATAACATATGTATCTAGGGGTCTTGGGTTAAATAGGCAAGGCAAGCCCTGACCGAAGGAGACAGGAAGGAGATGACTGTCTTTGTGTAGGGAGATGGTTGCATCTTTGGGTTGGGAAGGGAATATAAAGAGGCTCAATAAGGCAGGAGGTCCTCCTTGCACTATTCCTTCAGTACCAGGCCCCATTCCTGGTGGGTTGTCATTGTTGGAGGAAGCAGGGGACCCTCAGGCTTCTGGCTTCCTAGCTTCTGCTTCTCTAAGGGCCTCAAGATCACTACACAGCCCCATGACAGAGGAACACTTACACACCCATGCTGATGGCCCAAGAACAGATCATCTCCACTTTTCCCTACTGAGGCTTAAAACCCTTTTAAAGAGGGAAAATGCCTTTCATTCCAATTAATGACACAAGCAAGACAGAGGGCATCCATGGGAAATAGGCTGGTTACTTCATCCTTCCTTCTAATTGAAGGTAACATGGCTGAAGGCTCCCATGAGGTGAGTGATCAGAAGAGCGGAAAGGGGATTGGAGAGTAGACAGTCTGTGACAGAGAGAGAACTGGAAGTCATCCCAAGTGGGGAGTTGCCCTGTTCACCTTCAGTGGGTCCAGAATAGAATAAGCTGTGCCTGAAGCACTTTGGTTCAAGGAAAGCAACAATGGGTCACATAACACCCCCCTTTTTTGTCATATAAATTAACCCATTTATGAACCAACAATGTTCCTTCAGTCCCTGATGGCAGGCTTCACTGTGGTGGTGTCAGTCCAGCTCCACCAGCTGTTTCTATGCCAGAGCCCCAGTGGCAGTCCCCACAGCCTGTCTCTTCTTTCTGATGTGATCACAGAAGGAACAAATACTAGGCTGCAAGTTTCTTCACCATTCTCCTGAAAGAGGCACTAAAATTGGTTCTGTATTTACCAATGATTCTCACCTTCTGGGCACATTTAGCTATGTCTCTCCAAATCAGGGAGTGGTATTTCAAGCACTGAAACCCTAATAAATAGACAAAGCAAAACTGGGGCACATCTCAAGTGCAGGATGCCGCATAGGTACGGGGTCAAGCCAAGCACGAGAATTCTGGTTTGTTTGTTTTTGTTTTTGTTTGTACTTTCAGTGAAGTACAGAGCTAGGGATTGAACCAGGGCTTCACACATGCTGGGCCAGCACTGTACATCCCTGGTCCAAGATGAGAATTCTTAGGGTGCAATCTCATAGCCACCTACTTTGCAACCAAAAGATATTTCTTTCTTTTACTCACCAGGTCTCTATGAGCTTTATAGAAAATGTCTCATTTATTATCACTGATTCTGTCTCTGGGAGGTGCATATTACTGCCTTCCTTAGACAGCGGTTAAGGCCCTGCCTCGAAGCCACACCCAAAGTGGGGGTTAAAGCCAGGCCTGTGACATTGTGGACCCAACAGCCCCAAGTGCAGTGCATAGGTGCTTCTGGGGCCTCCTCTGTTCACTCAGAGAAGACTTCCTCTGGGAGACATCTACCCCATGCATCCAACCCCTAAGGTAGCTAGGGTCACACTTACACAGACGGCTCCCAGGAGGGCTGACTGGAGGAGATGGGTTCTGCCTACTTCTCACTTTCCTTTTGGAGTGGGACCCACTTCCACTTCTGGCCTTTAAAAAAAAAAATCAAAATTTAAAATTAACATTATAATTTATGTAGTCTTTTCCACTATTGGGCATCATTCCAGTCCCTGGGATCTGCATTTCCCTAACAACAAATCATAATGTTTGCCTATTGATCAGCTGTAAATCAAGCCTTTTACAGCCTACTAAATCACATCAGATTGACGAGGCTGTTTTCACAAAGTCAGCGTTTTAGGCAAATACTGTTCTTCCTTCTGTCCACCAACATGGAAGCTGGGAGAGAGTTCTCCACATGTTGTGGACATCAGAACTGACCATATTTAAGGCTCGAGTTAAATTTAGCCCTCCCAGCTGGTTGTTATTCCAGCAACTAAGTGTGGGCTTGCCCAGCTGTATTTTAAGCTGAGCCCCAAATTTTCCTGCTTGGTTTTGTTGTGTTCTGAAAGATTCTGCTTTAGCTACCAAAAATATACAGGTTTTTTTGCAGATTTTTAAGTAAGTTTAACTACAATGAGTAAGTACAGACTGTCTAGCAGTGACAGAGGAATTTGTGATTTGAAAAGACCCATTCAGCTAGTGAAGACATTGTCTGACCACCCCAAGTTAATTGTCTAAGCCCAGGGAGGAAAAGGATGGCTAATCTGCACATTTAGAAAGGTTACTGTTAAGAAGCACTTCCCAAATGTCCAAAACCCTAGGCGTAAAGACAAAACAAGATATATCATACGCTACCATCTGTGTAGGAAAATAGAAAATGTGTGTTTGTGTATGCAAATAATATTTCTGGAAACATTCACAGAAATTGGCAATGCTGGTTGTCTCTGGAGCAAAAATCTGAAGACTAAAGGCCAGAGGGTCAGGTTAGGATTTGTTTTTTACTGTGTCTCTGCATTACTCACAGTTTTCATGCTATAAAAACATGTTATTAGAGCAATACATCTATACATTGCCATGTAAAATCTTGGCTTCATTATTCCATTATCGCCACAGCAGTTTATAGCATAGCCCCTTCCAACACAGAGACTCTAGGAAAGGGCAAATGAATCACAAGTGTGTGAGTTCACTGTATACACACATATACATACTTCATATTTTCCAGCACATAATTGTACTACTGTAGGTTTTAAAGATAGAATACTGAACAAAAAAGTTGCAAGTGAAATTGCCAAAATGTTAATAGATTTTAATTCTATATGGTGGGAATATGGGTAATTGCTGTTTTCTTTTCTATGTTTGTCTGTATTTAAACCCAATGTTTCAAACCAATGTTTTTTTCTTAAAAATAGTTCCTGAGCCTGTATTTTTAGAGTCTTATAGGAAGACTGCAAAAGAATCCACATAGAAGCATGATGCCACATATTGATGTTTAGGTATCTTATTAGCAGCACCTGGATTTCTTCTAATTTTCTGTTATTTGAAATCATTCAGGGATGACTCATATTTGCTAATGTCTCACTCTTAGGCTTGTTTCAATTCAGTAAATGCTTATTGAACAAGCTTTCTGAGCTCAGAGTGGTCTGGGTGCTCTGGGTGCCAAATGAACGAGACCTGATGTACCTCTATTCATGCAGGAAATAACAATCTTTCTCTGAGAATTTTCTGAAGGAAGAAACATTTACATTGACACTAAGCTTTAAATAAAATACTTCTCAGGCCGAGGATTTAGCTCAGTGGTTTCACTGCCTGCTGTGCAAGTGCAAGGACCCGAATTCGATCCCCCATACCAAAAAATTAAAATAAAATAAAATAAAATAAAATAATTCTCACTTATCAGAGTTACATGCAGCTATGGGCTTATGATCTCCTCCTGAAATCTTCTCACACTGGATTATTATTGTAAGTACCATCCTTCCTTGAAGGAAGGAAGATGGACAGGATGACCTTCAAAGGCCATTGGATGCTTTTCTTTTCTTTTTTTTTAAAGGAGGAAGTGTACATTTTATTTGGGGTTTTTTTGTTGTTGTTGGTTTTTTTTTGGTACTGGGGATGGAACTCAGGATCTTGCACTTGTGAGGCAGGTGCTGGAACCACTGAGCTAAATCCCCAGCCCTGGATGCTCTTCTTTTGCAGGATTAGCCCTATTTGATGATGAAATTAGAGGACTAAAGAGATGGTGTGGTCAATAAAAAGACAACAATTCATCCTGGAAATTGAGAATCAAATTTTCTTGACAAATGCAACACAGTATCTTCTCTAGGATTCTCTTACTCTAGCATTTTCATGGCTTAACCAGTTGTGAACTACAGGTCAATTTATTGACTGGGTGAATAACTCACTCTAAGCTATATCTGGAAAGAGGCTAAACACCAAAAGGAGCCTGACAAACACTGTGGCTATGGTAAAAGATGAAGGTGGTGGCCACAAGTGAGGAAGGTCTCAGAACTAGGAAGAGGGTCGATGAGAGCCTAAGGAAGCACCAAGTGGCACTTGCAGGCAGAGAGGAGACTTGGAGGCCTCCAGCTGTGGGGTGAGGATGAAGAGGTTCTGGCTCCACAGAAAGAGAGTCTGTTTTGCAGTGCTCCCAGTGGGGTCACTCAGAAGCTCTGCCAGAACCTGACTGCATCATAGTGAACTCTGGCCTTCACAGAGCCAGGCAGAGTCAGAACACTCAGACTTGCTGGCAAAGTAGAACTGTGGAAGTAGGAAGTAGAAAAATGACTAAGTTACTGGGATTTTTTAAAACAAGCACCATAGACATTCTTGACCCTCATCTTTCATTTTTCCCACCCATCCTCCAACTCAGGCCAGTCTCTCCCTCATTTGTTTTCTGACTGAAATCAGGGCATTATCTATTACTGGAACAAAGTACATTCCCAATAATTGGCCCAACAGCAAACCCACACTTTCAAATCTGTGAGACCTCTCAGCTTAGTGCTATATAGAAACCTCCTACTTTACCCATGGATGACTCCTCATCACATTTTCCTCATTGTACTATTCATTTATGCCCTTGATTTCTCAAGAAATGACCCCATCTCCTTTCTCATTAGGAGACAGACCATCTATTGTGCCTTGCTCCCTCACTTATCCTTCTTTCTACCCAAAACCTGTGAATTCACCCATTTTTCTTTGTGGCAGGCAGAATATAAAATGGCTCCCAAGAGCTGCCCCCAGCGCTGAGGAGGAGCCCTCTGGGTCCCTGTACCACTGCCCCCAGTGCCAAGGACCAGAGCTGCACCCAGCACCGAGGAGGTGAGCCACGTGGGCACCAGCAGCACAGACTGCTTCCCTGACACGCCCCACCCATTGAAAGGAGAAGAAACACAAACAAGTCTCAAAACTAGATCTCCAGATCACCTAAAGCAACCCCAAAGGGTAATGAGATGGAACACTCTGATACTCAACCACCTGGACTCTCTGAACTGGCAACAAAAAAGGATTTGGAAAAAATGAAATCAGAAATAATTTCTCAGATAAGAGCAGAGATTGTGCGCAAATGCAAGACATGATTAATAAATCTAGAGAGGACACAGATAAAAAATAGAGGAGCTGAGGAACATGAGGGAATCCCAACAGAGGAAACAAATGGAATCCATAAAACAGATGCAAACAGATTTCCAGGAGATGAAAACCTTCACTGAAAGTCTACACAGCAGAATAAGCCAATGTGAGGACAGAATTTCAGATATAGAAAAAAAGATTGCAATTAGTGACCAGGAAAAGAAAAATTTCTTTAAAATTGTAAGGGACCACAAGAAATCAATCCAGCAGCTGCTAGACAATGCAAAGAA
>NW_004624916.1:82600-94113 GCF_000247695.1 Heterocephalus glaber
ATATGAGAAAATGAAAAAATGGAAACAAAGTCTTTGTAAATAGGGAGGGATGGAGGGGTTGAAGGGAGGGCAGGGGAAGGGGGAAAAATAAGAACCAACAGAGATTATGTAAAGGTGCATATTTCCAATTGTGAATGTCATTATATTGTACACCTAGAATGTACCAATGAAATTAAATTTTAAAAAATGATAAATGAAGTGTCTTGAACTATGAATCTGTCTCTTTAGTTCTTGGATAATTTTCATTTGTTTCAATGTTCAAAAATAGAAGCTAGGTCACCACTCTAATGTGGTACCAGTATGAGCTTTATAACTAACATTTTTTCAAAGAATAAACTGAAGAATTTTGCTTTCATTTGAAAATTCATGAGGTCTTATGTTAATACATTACATGAAAATATATTTGATAAATCCAAAACACTAAAATAATTTTTTAAAAATTATGCTGAGCTGTACATTTAGAAATGGATAAAATGGTACATTTTAAGTTGTGTATCATAAATATATATAAAAATGAAAAAATTCCAAAGAAGGGATGAAATAACTTTTGTAAGTTCCACATCCTCAGTATTTTTTTGTTTGTTTGTTTGTTTGCCCTTGGATGTCACATCATACTCATCATTACAGTTCCTGGAAATAAAATACTTTTGAAAAAATATTTCAAATAAGTGTCCTCAAGTTCTCAACATGCAACAATCTGGGTTACCAATATTTCCTGAAATTTATAAATGTAAATGTTTCACGAACAGTTGGTTCATCTGTAAACTTCTTTTAGTGAGTTGTATAATTTGAGCAGCTTGCTTTATATCAGCCTTTTTATTTCATAATTTAAATATCCTGATTTCAGTAAGAGGACATGAAGGAGAAATAGGATGGGTTTCATATCCATAAATCATTTCAAGATAAATTCATTGAAACAATCTTTAGATAAAGGGGTAGAATTGTAAACTGAATTTTCATAAGGTTTTAATTTGGATCTTTTTCAAGTGTGTGAGCTTCCACACTGGAATGTTCTTTGGCTGGGCTACTAGAGGTTTTGAAGTCTCTTTCCTGTGAATATGATGATTTTAGCAACAAAGCAGATATCCCTCCAGGGCAACTTGGAGCTAGAACAACTCAGCAGTCCTGGCCAAGTTGATGGACCACGGTGGGGGTGTTTTGGAATAAGTGGACACTCACCAGTATTATTTTTCCTTTTTATAGGGCAAGAGTGTTGGGGATGGAACCCAGGGCCTCATTCATACTCGGCAGCCATTCTACCACTGAGCTACACCCCCATCCCCTCACCACTATTTTCTATCCTGAGTCACTTGGTTGGAGATGTAAAGTCTTGAAAGAAAGTCAGATCAACTGTGATCAGGTCTTAAGCCTACACGTGGCTGCCCCAGGGTAACAAGAAGTGTCTCCAGGGTCCTTTTCAGCCTTCTCAGGGGCAGGTTTTTTCCAGCTACTGAGCAAATGGGGGAAGGAGACTTCCATAAAGGAAATAGGGTGCTGTTGCAGAGGGAGGACAGATGTGGAACCCATTTCCAAGAAGGAAACCTGTTCAGAAGGGACTTTCTGCATATGGCCACACTTTGCTTCCATTTTATTTTCACTGATAATGAAAATAAGCGTCCTAGCGTTCAAGGAGATGGCTGTGCCTTAAGTTTCCAAAACAACCATCTTGGCAGTACTGCACCCAGTACAGAGTGAGGAGCTCACGATGCTTTTGGCTACAAGTAACAGGAAAATCTCAACTGGCTCAAACAATATGGCAACATATTATTTCACATAAGTAATGCTCAGATAGGATGGACACAGGTTGGTTGATTCAGTAGTCAGGTGACGTTGTCAATGATTCATATTATTTCCATCTTTCTGCTGTGTTAAGTGTACCAGTCACTGGATGGTTGCCCCAATTCCAGGCTTCAAATCCCTCCACACCACTACCCAGAGGCAAAACAAAGGTGTTACCATGTCTTTATGTCTCTTTTTAGAACTAAGAAACTTTTCCAGGAAATCCCTCCATGATGTGTCTTCATGACTCACTGGTCACAATTGGGTCTCATGTCTCTTTTGTGAGTTACCATGACGGGAATTTCCATGATTGGCTTAATCAAGACAGCTGGGGAGAGGGGCCAGCTTTCCCAAAAGTGCATGGCCACAAACAGTAAATAGGACAACTAGAAGATTTTTTGTTTGAGTTTGTTTTGTTTTGTTTTGTTTTTTAGCAAATAGTAGACATTCACTGCATTTGTTGCTCCCAATATTTGAGGAATTTCCCACATTATCAGCCCTGCCTACCAAATATAGAAGCAGAAGTAGAGGATGTTTTGGGCCTGGGTGTGTTATGTACACCCCCTCAATACACATGTGGATGAGACTTGAATTCAAAATGAAGTAAGTGAGGAATTAGGTGTCACTCAGAAACTACTTTCTGTTTCAGGTCAGGGAGCATGGCAGAAAAACAGTTTTCAGAGACAGCTGAGTGCTGACATCCTATACATCGTAGCATCCCTATAGTAAGCAGCAACATTCATAGGTCTTTCCTGCATCAGTTTAAGTATTCTCTCAAGTTTTGTGCCAGCAAGCCTTATTTTCCAGCCTTCTGGGGAATCCTAAGCTCCCTGTTTCCCTGAATAAATCCCTTTCCTTCTTAAACTAGCCTGAGAGAGTTCTGTTGCTCATTACCAGGAATTCTGCAAGGAAGAAGTGAAGAATTGCAGTGTGGAACAAACTGTGTTTACTGCAGAGAGCTCAGTAGATATGTGACACTGCAAAACACCAGAGGGGTGTGTTCTCTGTGGTGTACTCCTATGTGCCACTTACAGAACAAAATATGAAGATTGCCCCAGAAGCTGTTCTCTGCTGCCAAACCCAGCTTCTTTGTAGTGGCTTAAGGACTTGTTCTGGAAGTCTGGCCGTCTTGTCTCTCTCCCTAAGCATTTCCACCAAATACAGTAGCTTGACATCCTCAGCATTCCTCCCCCAACACATACAATGGGTAAATGTAATTTAATATTGTGTGGAAGAAATCACAAACCAGTCTAGCCAAACCAAGCCAAGCTTCAAAAAAATTTTTAGATGAAATGCCATATATGCTTGATATTGCACCTTCTTACATAAAACTAAAAGGGAATGTACATTTCCTGTAATTTAGCACTTTTATTAAATAAAAATGTTATGGCAACATTAATGGTACCTTAAATAACAGAAGGAAAAACTACATTTATAATTCTGCTCCTCTCCGGACTCCATGAAACTACTAGTGCCTCTTAACATTGCATTATTTGCATATCTCAATACCTCTACTTGCCTTTATACTCCATAATTGGGTGCAATATATTTTTGTCTAACCTAGATATTTAGATAGATATTTAGGAGACTTCTGGGTTCCAAACATTCTTGTATTAATTTTGTATTAAACAGGCATAAAACATGGCCCTTCTTTGGATAATGCAAATCACTAAATCATAAAAGTATTTTTGCTTTGGGGCCGAGGATTTAGCTCAGTAGTTCCGGTGCCTGCCTCACAAGTGCAAAGTCCCGAGTTTGATCCCTGGTACCAAAAACAAAAACAAACAAACAAAAAACTATTTTTGCTTTGGATTGCTGTTTTATGTTACTATTAGTAATGTATATGTGGATGAGTTCCACTATGTCATTGCCAGCAATGGTATGTTTTAAATGTTTTACTTAATAGAAGGAAAGTGAGCCTTACTGCTATTCTGTTTTGTAAATTTTCATTATTATTGAGATTTTCCTGTAATTCTGAGAAGACTCCCTCAGACAGCCTTGTCATAGTTTTCCTCTGCTGTTCAGGGACAACACCAGGTTCATGGGTTGTCAATGTAATAAAGATGTGCCATTATCAACAATGTTTTGAAAGTGCCATGTGGTTTTCTTCAGGAGCTGGTTTTAGGCAGAATTAATCCTTTTATAGGGTTATTACATTGGATTGTCCTAGTTATGTCAAAGGAGGGCCTGGGGGAGGGGATTTCTTCATTTGTCTGAACATTGCTGAACATTTAATTTCAAATTTTCTGCTTAGTGTATAATGAAAAATGTCTACCAAATGTGTGGTAGTAAACATAAACTGTAATTCTGACATTTGAAAAATTTGAAATAGATTAATATTACAGAACTGCATCAGTGCTTTGTGACATCCCTTCCCAAAAATAAAATTGCTAATTTTCAAATGAATTACTCCTCCTTTAAAAAAAAAAAAAACCATTGAAAGAAACTTAAATTTTGGCAAACAGGCTTAATTTTGAATGCTGGTATAGAATTTCTCACAGAAAATCAGAGACCTGGAAACAGAATGTTCTTTTTTTGAACTGCATTTTGCAAAGGGAAATTAATTATAGTTCTTGCTTTTCCAGGCTGTGCTGTCCTGGGGGACGACAAACAAAAAGTAACAAAAACAGTTTTGGGGTCCGTGAAAATGCTGACACCCATGGCCTCTAAATTTTTTTTCTTTCCCTAACAGAGGATCTGGCCCCTCTGGCTACAACACCCAACTGGCCATTTAATGTAGTCCCACTAGGTATCCATCTCTGCTCCGCCCCCTGGTGGCCCAAGGCTACTACTGCGCTGCCTCAGCATAATTTGACCTTGAGGCTGTAGAAGCACCTCTCCGGTAACTGTCCCCACCCTTATGCCATGGTTCAAGATATCTGGTAAAACTGCTGTGACTGTGAGGAGTGGGCTTTGTGTTCTCAGCCCATTACAGCCCATTACAGCCCATTACAGTGCAGCCACTCTCTGAGGAGCTCATACTCTCAGGATCTTATGGCCCCTTTTCCTGAAAAACTTGCTCAACCGCAATTCCCCTGCCCCTGCAGAGGACATTTAGGTGACACAATCTTTTGTTGCCTCAAAAAAGTTTCTCTCCTTTTCCACAGCTGGAATAACTAGATGGCCACAAGCAATTGAAGTTTAATGATTACCTACATCATATATAAAATTAACTCAAAATGGGTCAGACTTAAATGTAAGAGCTAAAACCATGAAACTTTTAGAGAAAAACAAGAGAAAAATCATTGTGACCTTGGATTTGGCAATGGATTCCTGACTATGACACCAAAAGCACAGGCAGCAGCACACTGTGGTAGGAGAAGGATACATTAGACTTCGTCAAAATCAAGAACTTTTGTTACATCCAAAAGGCACTACCAAGAAAGTGAAAATTAAAACTACAAAATGGAGGAAAATGGTTGTAAATCATATATATTCTAATATACAGAATTTACAGTGAACTTTTATGATTCAACAATAAAAAGGCAAACACTCCAATTTAAAAATAGACAGAGGACTTGAATTGAAATTTCTCCAAAGAAGATACACAAATGACCACCATGCCCTTGAAAAGATAGTCAATATCATTAGTCACCAGGGAAATGCACACTATATCACACTGAGATATCACTTCATATTCACTAGGATGACTGTAATCCAAAACAGAGAAAATAGCAGTATTAGCTAAGATGTGGAAAAACTGGAACTCTCACACACTGCTGATGGGAATGTGAAATGCGCAGCCACTGTTGGAAACAGTTTGATGGCCCCTCAAAATGTTAATCAGAATATCATAGGACCCAGCAATTCTTCTCCTAGGTGGAGTAAAAATTTATGTCCCCACACAAAAAAAGTTGTATGCAAAAAGCAGCACTGTTCTCAATAGCTAAAATGTAAACAACCCAAATGTCCATGAACTACTAAATAGGTAAACAGAATGTAGGTTGATCCTTAGAGTAGAATACTAGTCAATCCTAAAAAAGAAATGAAGTATTGATTATATGCCACAACATGGATAAGCCCTGAAAACTTTCTGCTAAATAAAAGAAGCAAGACATGAAAGGTCACATATTATCTGATTCTGCTTATATAAAAGATCAGACTAGATAAATCTATACAGACAGAAAGCAGAATAATGGTTGCCATGGGCTAGAAGGAAGGGAAAATTGAAAATGACTACTTAATAAATTAAAAATGACTACTTTAGAGGTGATGAAAATGTTTTGGAAATGGTGTAACAGTAGTACAGCATTGTGAATGTAATAAATGCTTCTGAACTATCTACTTAAAAAAATATATATATATATATATATTCATCTGTAATTCCTGGGTTATAAGTCCCATAGCTTTTGTTATTTCTTAAATGACTGGAACGATAAGGTTAAAGTATTTGACCTTTTATCCTTGGTTCCTGAAGCAGTTTGGGAACAGCATGAGCTCAATAAAGATGAAAAACAGTCATGTTGGATTTCTTTAGGTCTCTGAAAGCAGAACTTCTCCCTCTGGCCTTCTTCCCTTCTTTCACTTGCTCTTTTTTTCTCCCTGAGGCAGACAAAGAGACTAAAACTGCATTCTAATCGTTCCCTGCCTTTCTGTCTTAGAGCTGGCCATGAAACTCTCTGACCCACCCTGTCTGAGAGTAGATCATAGGACCCCCATTTCAGAAGGGGTCCTGGCCCTTACCCATGAGAAAGGAATGTTGCACAGAGGGGCCGAGAATCTGAACAGACAGGCCTTGCTGGGTTTCCTCACTCAGTGCCAATGCATTAGATCAGACCCTTTTTATTCAATCATTTTGCAACACAGTTGTCCAGGCTTCAACAAGGCCTATGCAACAAAGCCATTAAAAGACGGGCTTTGGAGAACTTGTGGAAAGCTGAACAGGTGGAGGCTTGCAGGCAGTTGAAGAAGAATTCATCTCCATAACAGAATCACATAGTGGGAAAAAGTGAGTTTGTGTTTTCACTGTATTCTCAGACCCCATCCCACCCATACATAGCTGTGCATTCCCCAGAAGAAAGTTCAGCAATGCCTGCCTGAACCTCAGTCTAGGAAGCCATCTTTCATATTCTTTTGGAAATCTCCCTGGGACCTCAGCTAATGAAGTGGAAAGGGGAAAGAAAATGTCCCTAGGGTCACCTAGGTCTCACTGCATAATGGAAGAAATGATCCTCAGGACTACATGGAGAGTTTGTGTAATCAGGGAAACCAGTAAAGATGAATGGCCAGAAGAGAAAGTGCTTTGAGTTTACCTTGTTTGATTGAAGGAGACAAGGGGAGGAAACTGGGAGGGCAAAAGAGAAAGAAATAGGGAGAGAGGGAGAGAAATGAGAAGGAAAAAGGAAGGAAAGGAGGAAGAAGAGCAAGAGAAAAGAGAACTGAGGCTTCCTTTTCAAACTCTGAGCCCTTCTCCAGCCCGCCAGAGGAGGCACAAGCTACCCACCCTGTTTGGGGCAGAGGCTGTCTCCCTGGGAGCAACGAGCAGTGAGCACTTGCCTAGCATTCCCTGCTTCCTTCCATGCCTCTGAGTCAACTTTCTTCTCTCTCCAAATCTCATGGTACCACAGACCGGGACCCTGAGGCCAGAGCTCCAGACGTAAGTGCAGAGGTGTGGCCCTTTCCCTGCAGGCCTTGCTGGCTTCACATCTGGTAGGGTGGTGACCCTTGCAGGTGCTGTTTGCAGGAGAGGTTTGGGTTGGAGTTGAAGGAAAAAGGAGTTTATCAGTGCCCTGAGGAAGAAATGAAAAATAAGAAAATGCGAGGGATGGAGGAGCTTCTGTCTGTCACTTAACCATCCTGTGCTGTGAGAGGTGCCAGGAAGTCTGTGGAAGCTCAAGTGGCTGGACATGTACTGTGGACTTGGGAGAGGCCCCCCACACACAAGGGCACTGCAGCTGGGGCAGTGAGGGGCCCTTGAGATGGCGAGAGTTGACTTGTTCCTGAGCGCAGATGCGGACCTGCAAGGGTCACAGTCACAGACATGCCCCGCCCAGATGTCACTTCAAGAGCACAAGGGGTTGGAGGGGGGACAGTGGAACTACATCGTGACACAGCAGGTTACTTGCTATGACTCTGGCCCTGACTCTCACTGTTAAGTGCACAACCATTTATTCGTTTATTCAACAAACATTCATTGAGCATCATATTGAGAAAACCAAAGGTGAACAAGATCTCTACTCCCATTCCATTCCGCTTTTCATTTGCATTCTCTTCTCCTCAGGTTCTCCATCCTGTGGACCATATGATCAAGAAGTATATCATAGAATTTTTAAAAATCCACACAACAATGACCAAAAAGAAACGTTGGGCAACTTTGCTTACAGAGGCATTTATTTTTTCTTTGGCAAGGTTCTTGACAGTAAGGCCTGCCTGTGTGAAGGACCTCCTGCACTGGGTGCTTGGGACAGGAAGGGATGCTGTCCCATTCAGTAGGCACTCTCCTCGTTGCTGCCCATGACCATGGGGAGGCTCCTGGTGGGCGACCTGCAGTGTGCTCTGCCTGGAGTTGTTCTAAGAGACCAGTTGGCCCAAGATGCAATCACAGTGCTTCATAAGAACATAACCACTGAGTGTTGGGCTGCAGTGGGAGATGGCACATCACATATCGGGCAAGTGGTTTACTGGGTGGTTGGCTTCTGCCACTTCATTAGAGGGTGGTGTAAGGTAGGGCCTGGAACAGCTGCAGCTAATGGATAGAGAGCAACAGGGTCCTAGAGGAGCCAGGGGTCTCCATTCCTGAGAGAAATGAGCTGCTTTGGACCCTGCCATTTAAGTCAAGAATTTCTTTTCTTAATTTGAATTCAAACTCTCAAAATAAAAATAAGATCAGTAAATTTTCTATTTCCTTCCATGTCTTAATAAAAACAATGATGGAACCACTATTCATTTAGGCAATCTCTTCATGTGAACTTAGAAAAATCCCAGAAAGATTCACTTTATGAAATAACTTTTAACACCTAAATTCACTTTTCCTAGGCAGTTAAGACCAAACTATTGGCTTTCAAGTTTCACAAAGGAATTGTTTTAGCCACATTGTATTGTGGGATAAGCATCCTGTACATTTCTGAAATGTTATTTCCTCTGTTTTCATCACAACTTTTCATCTATGAGCCCTGAAGAAGTGACATAGGAAGTGAGAATGAAGTGATTTATTTTAAACTTTTTGAGATCATTGTAGATTCACTTGTAGTTATAAGAAATAATCTTGAGAGGTCCTGAGAAGCTGTATGTCCCATTTGCCCACTTCCCCCTAACATTTTATAATGAGAGAGGAAACTGAAACTCCCCTCATTGTGAACAATATAGTATAACTATGACCACAGCTGTGATGCAAACTGACTAGAGCAAGATGATCTTGGAAAACACTGCCAAACCTCCCTGGTCCCCCTTTTCCACCCCTCTGCTTGAGTCTGGGTGTTTCCCCAGCAACCATGGCCGCTGTTTCCCCTTCCCACAGTAACATAGAAATATAAAAATGGGAGTAAACTGCTGTTCAGGGTGAGGTGATACAAATCCCTTGCTGAGCCACTGGCTAATAAAGCTGCTTTGCTCCTATCTCCGTGTTAGAGTGCCGTTTGGGAGTCTTCTCATTTTCCTGCTTCAACAGAACTACTCAGCAATATCATAACTATAGGGCAAATCCATTACCAAATTTAGATTTTCTCTGTTTACATATCATGCATGTATTTGGTTTTATGAAATATGAAGTATTTTAAGCTCTGATAAAAAAGTACATTGCACTTTTTTACAATGTTTATCATGCAGTTTTAAATTTTTGTCCAAATGATTTAAAATACTTATTATCCAAATCATATAACAAATTACACAACAATTTTCATGTCAATAAAGATGTGTGTTTAACATCTATAGCTCTTAAATATCTTTTTTTTTTTTTTCAGTACTGGGGATCGAACTCGGGACCTTGCACTTGTGAGGCAGGCGGTAGAACCATTGAGCTAAATCCCCAGCCCTCTTAAATATCTTTTAATGGAAGCCTGAGTACATTCATCTAGATCTGGGACCTGCTATGTTTCCTTCTGTCTTAAACTTGAAGCTAGGTTCTACATTTTCTTGAGTGATTACAGTTAAATTCAACCTTTCTTTTCTTTGTTTAAATTTTACTTTTTGTCATATTGCTAAGGTAATATATTCTTGGGCTAGCATCTCAATAGCACATAAGTCTACTTTTTAAAAAAGAAAAATACCCTGAATTTGAGAGTACCAAGGCAAAACAAAATAAGTTTCCTGGGTGAGCTTGGGTAATACTTGCTGTAGCAACCCAAGGGAATCAAAAGGTAGGTCTCTTCTGCAGCCACAAGTTCAGGGAGGTGGCACACACAAGTCACACAGGTGTTATATGCACAGCACAAATTGGTTACAGGATAATCTACTGACCGGTCAGGCTTTCTCTCCCTCTGTCCCCTCTCCACCTCTTTGGGTCTCCACCTCCCTGACTTTTTCCAGGAAAGAAACCAGCCGGGTCTCACTGTGGGTCTTGTTATCTGGCTGTCACATCTGAGCCACCTCCAAAACCCTCAGCCCTCAGCTCCTTATCTGACCACAACCTTCTCCTACAGTGTTCCAGAATTCAGCAATACTTTTGAGGGTCACTGAGTTCAACTTTCACATCTTACAAGACAGCTGAAACTATTAAGTGCCTATGGGCACACAGCTAAGGAGTGATAGAAGTGCATTTGCAGTAAAGTGTCCTGACTTCCAGCCCAGAGCTCTTTCAACTAAGGGCATTTCTCTCTCTCTTTGTTCACTCAGCTTTCTGCTCTGTACCTTTGTGTGACCTGTCTCCTCCAGCCTCCCCTCAACCTCTCAGGCCATCTCTTCCTCTTCCTTTACTTCCCCATCCATTCTTAGCCCTGTAGCCTGTCCCTTTAGCATTGTCCCCAGTGCTATTCAAACCTTCCTCACCACAATTTCTGCTTCTCCTCTTGGATCATGGGGCATTGCCACCAAAAGCCACAAAAGGTAGATGTTGACTGGCTCCACCACAAACTTGCTCCAAAGAGAGGGAGGAGACAGGAGAAAGTGGCAGATACAAGCCCCTACCCCATCCCATGGACTACTTGGAGTAGCAAGTTCCTCTTGGCAATCCTTCTAGACAGCCAGTGATTAATAAACATCCTTGTTGAATATCTGGGGTGTGGAACCAACCAAAGCCAGGGCACACAGTGGAGAGACATAGGGAATATTCAGGAAATGGTGGTAATCCAATTTGGCTGAGTGTATGATGTCTATAGGAACATGGCCACTATCAAGCTGGGCTTGCATCCTAGACCCACCACTTTACCACCTGTATGGCTATGGGTTAGATATTAAACTTTAGTTTTCATGCCTGTAAAATGAAGATGATAGTAATTTAGTGTTGGGAAGGATTACTGATTTAAAGTAAAGCACTTAGCACAGGGCCTGTTCCATTGAACCTCTAAAGACATTCTTGTTATTATAACCAGATAGAATGCAAGCTGTCTGTGATGGTTGATTAATTGTATCAACTTTGAGGTTCCTAGGGCAGAGAAGCTCAGCCAGTCCCAGCACCCGGAAGGAAGCTCCCCCACCACCATCCCAAGCTCCTAGGGCAGAGAAGGTGAGCCGTGTGGGTGCCAGAAGCACCCCCAACCCATGAAAATGAGAAGACACATAAATAAGCCTCAAAAATAGACTTTCAGATCACCTACAGCAACCCCAAAGGGAAACGAGATGGAACAATCTGATACTCAACC
>NW_004624916.1:97700-178058 GCF_000247695.1 Heterocephalus glaber
ATAAGAACTAAGATACATCAAGTTCAGGTACAAACACCCAATGATAAATGTAAATGTATTGTATACTTAAAATGTACCAATTAATATATAAATAAATATTTTTTTAAAAATTGTTATCAACTTTGAGTAAGAGAAGCTCAACTAAATTGACTCAGCCCAGAGCCACCCTAGGGCAACCTGTTCCCTGGATGGTATAAAGGGGAGATAAAGGACAGATCTGCTTCTGTTTCTTCAGAGTAACTCTAGTCTTTGTCATCACCTTGGACGTCATCTCCTGGCTTCCAGTGCAGACTCTTTAGGCTTCCATCGCAGACTGTCGGCCACCTAATACTGACTCACACAGTACAATGCAATGAGCTCCAGACCTTCAACTGAATCCTTCAGTCTCCAGTGTGCAGACTGACCCTCTGCACTCTTCCACATCTGACTCTGGGGGTGGCCACTGGAAGTCAATCTTGTAAATTCTTATGTATTCGTACATCTTGTGTTATATCTGTTTCTCTAGTAAACACTGACTGATACACTATCACACAGATCATGGAAGGTCAGAGATTTCATTTGATGGTCAACTAGGGATTTCCTAAGCACAGGGGGTGGGGAGAACATCTCCTGGACTGTGTTTTATGACTGCCAATTTAACTGTTGAGTGTAGGTTGGTCTTGGAGCAGGAGGAAAGTGGAGTGGGATTAGAGGAGTCAGTTGGATATTAGATGTAAAAATGGCATGGCAACAGGGGATGGAACTTCAAGGACAACACCAGGAGACTGTGAGTGGGGCTTTAATCTCTGGACCATGAGTAATTAGGTGCTTCTCTATTCCTTCTGTTTTGAAAGCCAAGGGTTCTTTCAACAATTCTGCTTCAAAGGCGAGCTCTGGTCATCCTTAGGTTGGGAGTTCTCTCAGCAACTCTATAAAGCACTGAGCCATTTCCCGCATCCTCACACCTGCCAGCAACTAACTCAGAACACCAGGTCAGTGCTGGGCAGAGGTGAGGTGTTTTTTTTTTTTTTTTTTTTTTTGTACCAGGGATCGAACTCGGATCCTTGCGCTTGGGAGGCAGGTGGCAGAACCACTGAGCTAAATCCCCAGCCCCAGAGGTGAGTTTTTAAGCTCCCCAGGTGATCCTACTGTGCAGCCAGAATTTCTCATGAGAGCAGAGGCTATGGCTTCACCTTAGGAGTCCACACCAGACCATTACAATGATCACTGGGATCTACCCAACAGCTATTGCCTCTTTGTCCTGCTAAACAAACTGTAGGTTGATACAGGTTGAGGCAGCAAAATGTTCAGTAAAAGTGGGTTCCTCCCCCAAGATCAAAACCCAGGGGATGGAATGATTACTGTTATAATTCGGATCTGGGCTGCCCTGCCAAAGGCCCACTTGTTAAAGGCTTGATTCTTGGCCATGGCGATATTGGGGGGTGGCAGAACTTTTAGAATCGTGGTGGAGAACTTATGACATGCATGCCACAGCTGGCTATTTATCATTGAAAGTTCAAAAAGGTTCTCCATTACTGCTTTAGAGAGGGGCCTAGTGGGAGAAGTTACACTATGGTGGGGGTGGACACTGGGACTCTACTTTCTCCTGTCTCCCTGTCTTTGCTTCCTGGCCACCATGAGGTGAACAAGTCTTTTCTGCCATGTGCTCCCACCACGATCCTGCCAGAAGCCCAAAGCAGCAATATTATTGGGTGTTGCAGGGACCAGCCGTGCTTTCCAGGCTCTTACTGTCCCATTCAATGAATTGTTCAGAATGATTGGTGAATGGTGAAGATTGACATTTATTTTAGGATAAAAATAAGAAGAAAAAGAAAAGAAGCACAAGAGAAGTGTTCAAGGAAGAAAGGGTGTTTGGGAGGAAAAGGGGAAGATATGTCCTGCTAGCAGAATGGGCCACTGCAAGAACAGGGGGGCAGTAGCCATGAAGTCCATTGCTGCCATTTTTTTGTTTGTTTGTTTTTTGGTACCGGGGATCGAACTTGTGCTTGCAAGGCAGGCGGCAGAACCATTGCTGCCATTTTTTAATATCAACCTTTTAGCATTAGATCTAGATGGTGCCACTTGATCTCGTGCTAGAAGATTGCTATCAGGTGCTAGGCTCAGCTTGTTCTCATGTCAGAAGATTGGTACCAGACAAGGGCTTGACTTGGTCCCATGTCAGGCTCAAGAGCTGCTACTCTGCACCCATGGTAAACAACTCTCTTCAGTTTGCAGGTTGTGCCTGACTGCTCCAGCCACGGTGCCATGCCCTAGTCTCCTACCTCAACAGGGCCAACTGACCATGAACTGAAACCTCTGAAACCATGAACTAAGACAAACCTTTCCCTCTTTGAAGTCAGTTATCCAGGTATTTGTCCCAATAATGAAAAGCTGACTAACATATTGATGTAAACAAATCTTAGTAACAGTAATATCATTCATCTGCGCTAGAGGCTGGGATGCGGACCTGTGACATGGTTCTGGCCAGTGAGATATGAGAACACTGTTGAGAGGCTTCTGGGAAATTTTTTCCTTCTCATTATACAGATGTATATGGAGAGGGTCTTTCCTTGCTCACTTGTCCCTGATTTTTGATACTGTGATGTGAAAATGCCCAGCTAAGTACTGGTATAACCATCTGTGACCTCGTGGGGAGCTGTGACTGACATTCCTTGTTCCCTGAGCTGCAGGAGCAACCTAAACAGTCCACTTCCAGGCTTATGGTTAAACAAAATAATAAATGTTCTTGGTATTTAAACTTCTTTTGATGGAATATTCTGTTATTCACAGTCAAAAGTTTCCAAGAGATAAAGACACACTCAGTAATGTCTCATGAGTGATTTCAACAAATAGCAGGTTTCCTGATGGTCTTGGTTGGACTCTTCACCTGGGAGAGGTAGTGAAGCAGGTTCTAAGATGGAGCAATTCACAGAATCTTATTGATTCATCTACTGACAACTAGAATATTCTCCACTCCAATGAAACACTAACTAGTTAGCATTCTTTGCAATCAGCTGCTAAATGGGCACTTATTCCTTAGTATCCTTGTCAACAGCTTGAGCTCCATGGAGCATCTGGCCTGGGGTAATGTGGTAGGAATAAAGTGGTAAGGCAAAATAACATTGAATATCCATAGGTAAGAGCTGAGCCCCATTAAGTAGAAGATTTTTCTATAATTTTTCAGCTGATAAGTTTTAGTTCAATTCCACAGTCTTGTCTGTCCAGTTCCATGCAATAAATTTTCATTGCTTTGTAAATGTCCGGTGAGTTTCACTTTAATGTTTTTATGCTTTTAAATCTGTATGCAAAGATTGCATAGGCTATCAATTTGATGAACTCCTCCACAGGGACTGTATGAGAAATATAATTAAAGCCCTGAAATTCCACACTGGCAAAAGCAGAATGTCTTGAAATAAATATTAGAATTTTAAGTTGATTTTTATTCCATGCCAGAAAAAAAAAATCTTCATCACATCTCTGTTATAGCTATAAAAATCATGACAGGGATGGGGATATAGCTCAGTGGTTCCACTGCTTGCCTTCCAAACACAAAGTCCTGAGTCCCCAGTACCAAAAAAAAAAATCATTAGGCTGGGGATTTAGCTCAGTGGTTCTGCCTCCTGCCTGGCAAGTGCAAGGACCTGAGTTCGATCTCCGGTACCAAAAAAAAAAAAAAAAAATCATTGGGAGGAAATGTGAGCATTAATAAACTATTTATTTAGCTTGTATTTTTCAAGAGTATATCTGATATATCAAGATAGACTACATATATTAACTATGAGGGATGTATGATATAAAGTATGATGTAAAATTTTATGAGCTAAGCCTGCAGATAAAAAGCATCTATGAGTTTATCATATTGTTGAATTCTTTGCATCCAAGAGTGGATAAGATTTTACCATTACCCAATCTACCACCCATAAAATTCTCTTCTTAACTTGAAATCCAGGAATCCTGCAGGTATTTTCAAGGGGCTATAAACATTCTTAAGCTCCTACTGATCTTTATAGCTCCATACAGCCTAGGAAGTAGCTCTTATTCTTACAGATTAAAAGCATTGACTTGAAAACATTTATCCACACATGTACTATGTCAGGACAGCAGGCCGGACTTGAGCATTGAGGCCACCAGGCCTCAGGTCTTTTTACTACCTGTGTTTACAGCAGATCCCTTAAGCTCTGAGCCTCCACTTTCAAGCCGAGGCAACAATTCATGAATTAATCTTTGGGGCTCATTTTAAACTCCAAATGGACAACAGAAATGAAATGTTTCAGATGAAAGCAATTTGGAAACTGTATGTATAATTAATATTTTGTCTTTAATCTATCTAAGGTATATAAAAGATGTTGATAATTTTATTTCTAAAATAATTTCACTTGCAAAACCTATGTAAAATTCTGTTAAACAGCCATCAGGCAACTGTAGAGGAACACAGGCATAATACATAGGCCATTGGTGTGTTAGCTTAAATATTTTCCCATGTAGTGTTCTTCAGTGAAGTAAGCTGTACAGCTTTATTGCTTCAAATAATTGATTCCTATAATTCTGCCCCTGTCACCCTTTTCAATTGTTCTGGCTTGCGTGACAGACTTCTGGCTTTCTGGGATGGCTTGCTGCAGATCCCAGTAGCAGATTTACAAGGTCACTTTAGACAAGACCCTAGGCACAAGAGCATAGCTAGTAACTGCTGTGCAACAGGGTTTTAGGCTATTTCAACTGAGATAGTAATTGTACAATTATCAATTTCAAGTGAAGATGAGGCAGAGCATAAAGGGGCAGCACACAAAGAAACATCCAGAGCCCCACCACAGTTCTGGACCCCTTGTCCAGACTGAGTCTGACAATAAGGGGTCAGAGAGTGGTAGGGGAGGATGTTGGAGAAAAGTACTTTTGGAGAAAGGAATGTGGAGTGATACTTCTTTTGTTCAAATCAGTAAGAAAGAGATGTGTCTCAAACCAAGTGGGCCTACCAGAGACAGCAGTCCTGTAGCAGCAACACAGGGGGCTACATTGGGATGAGCCTGCATGCTCAGAGTTACTGGGGCAAGAGATGTATGGGGTTTTCTTTGGGATGCATTTAAAGGGCCAGTACAAGCTGGAGTGACCGTTGGAGGTTTAGGTGCAGGGGAGGAAGCAAAGGCTAGTAGTGAATAGTACAGTATCCATTGCATCAGGAGACCCCAGGACAGAGGTCCTCATCAGTGAGAACTCCAAAGAACCCAAATGCGTACATGGGCCAGTACAGCAAGCTTGAGACCATTCAAATCCAGGAAGAAGGGTTCCATTTCTTTCCTCTCATCCCTCTCTGTGCCCACTTGTGTCCATGCTGAATCTTATTTTTAAGAGAATAGTGTCTAATTTATTCTTTTTCATTAAGTTAATTGGTACATATTAGGTATACAATACAGTTACATTTATCATTGGGATCTTGTACCTTTACATGATGTATCTTAGTTCTTATTTTTTCCCCATTCCCCTTTGAATCTTATATAGTCTCTATGGCAGTGGTGGTGAACCTATGGCACCACAACTGGCTGTTTATCACTGAAAACTCTGAAAGGTTCACCATCACTGCTCTGGGGCATAGAGGAGGGCAAGCCTAAACTAACTGTATCTCTTCTGGGAAAGCTTGCTACAGACCTTAAGCCTAGGGTGGGAATATGGAGATGAAGGCTTAATTTCAAGTGGAGTTTGACACATTTGTTGCACCCAATGTAATTTTTTTTTTTGGTACCAGGGATCGAACTCGGGACCTTGTGCTTTCCAGGCAGGCACCGGAACCACTGAGCTAAATCCTCGGCCCCACCCAATGTAATTTGGAATGAAGCTGACATTGAAACGGTTATTATCAGATCATCAGTTATCTAGGAATGAGGAGAAAATTCAAGGATTCTACCTAACTTTCCATCAGTGGATACATTTTTTTTTTTTTGGTTCCGGAGACTGAACTTGGGTCCTTGCGCTTTCGAGGCAGGCGGTGGAACCACTGAGCTAAATCCCCGGCCCCATTGAATACATTTTTAAATGACTAAGAGCGGCCAAAATAGTTGCATTTTGTCACATCTCACAAGTTGTGAATTCAAATACTAGTTACGGTTTTATATGACAGATAAATGTCTCTACACAATGGACTCCGGTGGCGATTAAGTGGCACTTGCTATAATTTATGCTGAGTCAGTAGAAAACATTCCCACCCCAAAAAAGCACAAATATTTAGTATCAGGTCCTAAAATCAATCAACTAGTCATTTATTGTCTGTGAAATCTTATTGGATACTTTGAAAGATGGGTATCATTTCTCACGAAGCACACAGTATGTGCTCAAAAATATTTTCAATTTAAATATTCTTTACAAGATACTTAGCACCAAGGAATGTGGCGTTTCCCCAATGTTGACAACAACACTTAAGCTGAAAAATCCCTATATTTATAATCGTGGTGTAAACCTGAGTGGGGAGTGATTACGGTCTCACTTGTATTTAACACTGTAAAGTGTTGCTGAATTATATAAGAGGAGAGAACAAAATTAAAACTAGAAACAAAAAAATGGAGTTCTTTGAAACATTCAACCGTGATGATACAGTACAAAAAAAAAAGAGAGAGAGAGAGACTAGCCAGAGGGAATCTAGACTTGAATCTCGCTCTGCCACTCACTAGACCGCCGAGGTCCTCTCCTGTGAACAGTTTCCAGGCTGCCCACCTCAGAAGTGGCAAAGCCTCTTTAAGAGCTCTGTGAACACGCTTTGTAAATCCTGAAGCGCTACACAGATGCAAGGACTAATGGCCAAAAGCTGAACACTGATGGGCACATGCATGGCGCTTTAGATCTATCTTCTCAATCTCCAGAAAACCTCAAGACGTAGTTACTACTACAAACAACCCTCCAATTATGTATGAGGACACTGAGAGTTTGTTAAGGAACTGGCTCCAAGATATACTGAGCCACAAGTGGAAGCAGTAAATCCTGATTCTTACCCCAAACATTATAGCTGCCGTCCTGCCTACTGTAATTTAATAAGCGGTACGGGAATCTCACAAAGGATCAGCAAATGTAGTTCCGCAAATTGCTAGTTTAAAAGAAGACGCCTGCCCAGGCTTTCCCTGCGACTTCCCTCCGGCCTTGTACTCCAGTACCTGACGCCGCCACGCCTCGGCATTTCTACGCATGCGCCGGTGGGTCGGCGCAGGCCCAGTAGCAGAGCAGCGCCCGCCTGCTATTCCGCCTGCCTGCTCCATCGCTGCTGCTGTAGGAAAGGCGGAGGATGAGCTGAACTCCGCGGGGGTTTCTGTCTTCACCTCTGTCACAGGTACTTTGGGTCAGGTCTGGAGTCCCCATCCCTGTGTCCACTCCAAACTCATTCCCCGGTCCTCCACCTGTCCAGCGGTGGCCTGTACAGGTTGGCGTCCTGGCGGGAGGTGGTTTGTGTACGGTTACCATGGAGGCGATGGCCGGCCTGGAGGAGCCGGAGCTCAGGAGAGCGAGGGCGGGAGCGATGAGGATGTCGCCGAGCTCTGTCCTGCCCTGGACCGGTGGATCAGCGGGCATTGCCGGGAGTAAGAGAGCCGCTGTCTGCGCGGGAAGTGAGGTGACCCCCCCGGGTTGCTATCCTCAATCAGAAGAGAGGCGATGAAGAGGTCGGGCACAGCTATTTCTATACACCGAGTTCTTGGCCAGCCGCCTGGTACTTAATAGATGCTCAGTAATATTTGTTGAATGAGAGGGTGGTAGACTGAAGAGTTTTGTCAAGGCAGGCGACATAGCCATGGTCACCCAGACTATATCTGGGGTTGGGGCTGGGGGTTTAGCTCAGTGGTTTCGCCGCCAAAGCGCAAGAACCTGGGTTCGATCCCCGGTAACAAACACAAAAACAAAATAGACTGTACCTGGGGTCTTGTAGCAACAGATAGTAAAGTGTATAATAAAGTGTATATGTAACAATGTTTACCATGCATTAAAATACACGGATATGTATGATTATTACCAGTATCACAGTAGGCCTTCCTTCCCACCCTGATTTAGAATTCTTTTAACTTGGTAGAAGAACAAGTTGTACTCTTTATTTATATCCTATTTTGTGAATTTATAAGACGTTTGGGATAGTGATATTCAATAAAATACTTAATAAAAGTATCTAGAAATTACCCCAATTTAAGTTCTAAAACTTATGAAATGAATGAAAACACTGAACAAATATTTTTTCTCTCTTTTTTTAAAATTCCCTTTCCTTTTTAAATGAAGTTTTCATTCACTGGAGAAAATTTTTTCTGTATTCCTTTATTAAATTAGCACTTGGACAGTAGTTTGTTAATATTTTCTAATGGCCTGGCACCATGCTAAAGCACTTTACATGGATCATTTTACTTAACTCTCAAAACAATCCTGAGAGAATTCTTATTACTATCAATATTTTAGAAGAGGAAACAGGCTTAGAGTTTTATACAGGCCTTTGCCACAAGCACAGAGGCTTGAACTGTTGGAGGACTCAAACCCTGACACAGCATCTAAGCGCTTTACCACTGCCAGGTGGGAGGCTTATATTAACACTGCTGGGTGGGAGGCTTATATTAACACAAAGTAGTTCAAAGTCCTGGAAAGGGGCTGAGTGTTTAACTTAAGGGAAAAGTGTGCAGATGGCCAGCCTGACCCCTGTTGCCAACACCCTAATAACACAGAATTGCATTTAGCAAGAAGGCTTTTGTTCTGGTGGCTATTAGCAGTAAAGGTAAAGACAGATTTTTATAATTAGGTATGAGATTCTATAAATGACACTCTGGACTTTCTCTGAAACTAATGAGAAATATTTTCCTTTAAATAAAAAGTTCTGGAGTTTTGAATAGCCTTCTGCTGGTGGCGTCCCTCCCTAGAGTCTTATGTGCACCACACACAGACTCAGGACAACTGATGCAAGACAGAACTCAACCTCTTCTCTCCCTTCATGGTTTGCTTTTCTCCCTGCTTGTTTGTGTGTGTGTGTGTGTGTGTGTGTGTGTGTGTGTACCAGGGATCCAATTCAGGACCTTGCACTTGCAAGGCAGGCAGTGGAACCACTGAGCTAAATCCTCAGCCTCCCTCTCCCCCCCCCCGCCCTCCCTCCCATCCTCCCTCCTCCCTACCATCCTCCCTCCTCCCTACCCAGGTCTACATTCCCACTGTTATCTCTGATTTCTTCCTGTCTTCTAGCATGCCAGTTCCTGTTAGTTTCTTGGTTCTTATGCCCCTCACCTTCTCTCTTCTCTCTTTTCACTTCTGTGACATAGGCTTCCCACACTTCATTCACTGAGAACAGCATTAATCAAGTCCTACTCTATGCTGGGCAACTTGAAATAAAGACAAGAAAGGGAAAGGGGGCTAAATTTGAACTCATATTACATATGGCATCATAAATCGATGCCATTTCAAATAAAGTCTGATAGTTTTTGTAATCCTCTGTAACAAATATCTTCAATTAAAGAAGCCATGCAGCCCTCACTTGGAAATCCCTTAGCTCAAGTCTATATTGGAAACTGGATTTGAGCAATTGTGCAAGTGCTGATCTTGTCTGTGTCTCCCATGGGAGGTTGAGTCTCAGACTCTGATGGGACAACCCTAGGTGCACAAGCACTTATGACACAATGGGAAGATGTAGAGACAGAGATGGGTTTGGGGGCTGGGGGAACACCTTGTGGAGTAGATGAAGAATACTAATCTCTGACTAGGAGGGTGGGAAAGAAATGTCCAGGAAAGATTCCTTGAACAAATGACCTCTGAGAGTTGAGTTAGGTGAGTGATTGTAAAAGAACTGCCTGATTTTGCCACTTCTAGTCTTTCCCTCCTTCCTATCCATCTTTCCTTGGCAGATCACAAATCTTTCTTTTTTTAACCTATGGCCTTCGAATTGAACTGTATTCTCTTTGCTCTCCCTGTCATTCTCCCTCCCTCTCTTCCTTCCTTTTCTTCTTCCTCAGCCTCCCAGAGTGCTGGGATTTCAGGCATGCCCTACCATACAGTTATTTAAATTTGTTTATCAGCTTTTATTTCTTTACATGACCTTTGATTCTCTCTCTGGTTTGGCTCCAGTCTTTGCTTTTAGAGTTCGCTCTTATCCACAGACACCCCATGTATTTTTGATGTTCTTCCTTTGCTCATTCATTGACTTTGCTGGAAGTTCTTCCTCTACTCCAGCCCCAATGCCAGCCACTGCCACTTGTTCAAATTCAGCCCATTTTTCCAGCTTAGTTTAACTAATACCTCTGCCATAATCCTGCCAGATGCCCTCTCTTCCTCCTTTGCAATCGTGTGGTAATTTATCTTTATTTTTATTGCTGCCTCAAGTTCTTCCTTGTATTAAAATCATTCTGAATAGAAGAAAAAATGGAAACAAAGTTTTTGTACATAGGGAGGGGAGGGGGCTTGGGGAGAATGGGATAAAATAAAATTTATTTTAAAAATAATAAAATCACCCTAAAAATGATATCACCCTATATTGATATTCAGGGCTGATATTCAGCTGGTGCACACCAAGAAAGCTACACTGGTGTGAGTATTGGTGTGTCCCTATGGTAGTGAGTAAACAGTTGCCGCCCATGGCCTTCTGCCTCCCACTACACCATCTAGTAGGGAATAGTATTATTAGCCCCTCTGGCACATGTCACAGCTTTTCTTTTACTATTGCATAAGACTGTCCACATCACAGAATTGCCGCAGGGATTGAGATGATGTGCTTGGTATTAAAATAAATGTTTAGTATTAGTGATCTATCTTGCTGGGAATTAAAACAGTATTTTATTTCTCTGTTCCTGGAGACCCAAGCAGAGGGATTTGCACATAGGAAATAGTTGATCAATACTAGTTGAATGAATTTGTTCAGGAAAATTTTGTAAGGTTAAAATTTCTATGGTAATATTGTGTTATGGTTCAAGGATGCTTTACTGTAATTGGACAGGCTTTCCATGCTGAGTGATTATTTTTCAAGTTAGTAAAAACTTTCTATAATAATTTGTAATTTAATTAACCCAAGAAAAAAATCCTCCCCCCACAAAGAATCCCACTTTTAACCATTTACTTGTACTATTAAATATGTCCATGATTGAGTTAGTTAAGAATATATTAATTAATGTAACAATAAAAAATTAACAGTACAGATCTTATATTATTCCAGTTTCTCATCAAGTAAAGGTTAAAGTGAGATTTAGAGGGAAGAGAAAAAAGGGATACAGAAAGCTATGCTAGAATTTGTGCTAAAATTTTACAGACAAAAATATTTTAAGGCCATTATTTACATTGTGTCCACTCTTACTTGGTCAGCCTAAATTCCTGTGGGCACAGATAATTTACAGAATGTGCCCTGAGTAAATATTCCTGCTTTATTACTTGTGAAGCAGAATACTTTTCAATGCAAACTAAAAGAGCCAGGAAGAACTTTGGGTCAGGAGTGAGAGTCCATTATTACTCCCCAAAGCACTTTCTTTAATCTTTATTAGGTTTGCCAGGTTTCCTTTGGGCATTGCTAGACTTGTTAGTGCTATGTGAGGCCTAAAGGGTGGCAGATCTGATTTAGGCTACAGAAGAAACCTCTTCTCAGTAAGGGGCACAATTTTGTACTGCAATTGTTTTTCTTTGGGGAGTGGTGGGATCAAACCCAGGGCCTCTGTATGCTAAATGCATGCTCTACCACTGAGCTACATGCCCAGCCCAGCACTGGGTCTTTTGTAAACATAGCAACAAACCTGTCAAGACCACTTTAGTTAGATGTTGCTGGACTGAATTTATATTATGCATTCAAAAATAATATATGTAAACTCCCTGGCGTGATTCCATCCTGTGTGTCTGTTCTCTGGGGCAGTAGCTGTTTATTTCCGTCTGCGTTCTCTCCCACCTAAGTGCATGCCACCAATCCATGGAAGATTCGATGGATATGGACATGAGCCCCCTGAGGCCCCAGAACTATCTTTTTGGTTGTGAACTAAAGGCCGACAAAGATTATCACTTTAAGGTGGATAATGATGAAAATGAGCACCAGTTGTCATTAAGAACGGTCAGTTTAGGGGCTGGTGCAAAGGATGAATTGCACATTGTGGAAGCAGAGGCAATGAATTACGAAGGCAGTCCAATTAAAGTAACACTAGCAACTTTGAAAATATCTGTACAGCCAACGGTTTCCCTTGGGGGCTTTGAAATTATACCACCCATGGGCTTAAGGTTGAAGTGTGGTTCAGGGCCTGTGCATATTAGTGGACAGCACTTAGTGGCTGTGGAGGAAGATGCAGAATCAGATGAGGAGGAGGAAGAGGATGTAAAACTCTTAAGTATATCTGGAAAGCGATCTGCCCCTGGAAGTGGTAGCAAGCTTCCACAGACAAAAGTAAAACTAGCGGCTGATGAAGAAGATGATGATGATGACGACGATGATGATGATAATGAAGATGATGGCAGTGATGATTTTGATGACGAGGAAGCTAAAGAGAAAGCACCAGTGAAGAAATCGATATGAGATACTCCAGCCAAAAATGCACAAAAATCAAACCAGAATGGAAAAGAGTCAAAACCATCAACACCAAGATCAAAAGGTCAAGAATCCTTCAAAAAACAAGAAAAGACACCTAAAGCACCCAAAGGACCTAGTTCTGTAGAAGATATTAAAGCAAAAATGCAAGCAAGTTTAGAAAAGGCACATTGAACAGTCCTGGGCACTACTGATAAATTTAAGCCCAAAGATGGAGAGAAAGGAAAAGGAGAGACAAATAATAGTCCATTCTGAGTATCATCAACGATCCAGACTGAAGTCTTCTATTTTAATCTCAGTCCCCTTTCCTGATTTGCCACGACCCTCTTCCAAGCTGGAAGCAATCTTTTTCCTAAAGCACCGTTTTTTCCTTTACTTTTTTGACTGCTGTGATTCAGTGAACCTTACATAATGCTTTCTGTTGTGCATATGCCTCATCTCTTGTTTTAATTACCTTTGTATTTCTTAGCTGCTCAATAAATATTTGAATGAATCAAAAAAATATATGTAAGTATATATGTATATACCTGAAAGATTTTATATATTTACAAATAAATCATATTGAATATAAAATGAAGAGACAGTCATGTCAGAAGTATTAGAAGTAAAATATACTAGATCTGCTCTCATTTTTTATAGCTGTGTTAATATACATAATTCTAGAAACTTTGCTTAAGTTCAAAATCTTGTATGAGTAATTCCTTGCATAGTATTGGTTACCCAGTTACTTTTTCCTGTTTTAATGCAACACCTGGCTTTTTCATATGAAAAGAGTGACATATTGTTTGTAGTTTTTATCGAAGTCTTTTCCTCGAAAACTCTTGGGGTAGGGTCGGGGTAGAACTAAACAAATGTTCTTATTATTTATTGTTATGTAAAAACTTAAATATAGAATCAGTATGTAGTAAATCTTTTCTGAGGAGTCACCTGTTCATGCTACTTATTAGTTTCCTTTGGCATATATCACAATATTTTCTTTTTTGTGAAAACCATTCTAAAATTGGGTAGCTGGAATCTGTGAATAATTTATAGTCCTGTGTCTCTTTAGAGATTTTTGTAGGGTTAGAAATTTTTTTATTTTTTAAGGTTAAAGATTTTTTAAAGAAATGCATACCTAATACCATATACCAATTAGAATTAAACTTTTAAAAATCTGGATGACTTTGAGGGTGCTACATCTTCTGTAAAAGGGAAAGGGACCAAGAGAAGGAGGGAAGAGAGAGAAGGGGATGAAAAAGAGAATTAATACATGTTAGTGTATGTCCCAACTCCCCATGAGAAATGTAATAATCACGTACCGCAAAAATGTACTAATAAAAAAATAAAAATTGAAGAAAACTAAAAAAAATCTGGACCATTTTAAAGCCAGATTGGTCTTCATGGGATACACCAACTTTTGAGAAGGATCTGCATTCTTGTGATCTTTGTCCATGACTTTAACTCTTTAACTGAGCAAGATGACTGGGAAAGGAATGGTTTATACTGATGTTTGGTATATATTCCTCTAGGACACTATCCCAAATTGAAGGTGATTTGAATCAACTCATTCAAAAATATAATAGACAATTATGGGGCTGAGCCATTCCCAGAGGTTTGTTATAAAGCAAATGTAGTTTGGAAGTAAGCCCCGTCTGTCTAAAATTTAGTGGAAGGAAAGGAAACGTTAAAGTTTTAAGAGATCCCCTAATGTTGTCTTTTAGGTTGAATATAAGATATGGGTTGAGGATGTAGCACAGTGGTAGAGTGCTTGCCTACCATGTGTGAGGCCTGAGTTCGAGCCTCAGTACTATCCCCACCCAAAAGTGAGATGATTCTCTCTTCTCATCTTTCTTCCCTGCTCATCTTTTCTTTGATCACACATTGGCACAACTTGCAGCCCATGTTTTTGAGAGCTATTCTTTCATCTTTACCTTCTGTTTAGATTTTTAATTAAAAATTATTTATGGTTTTTTTAAAGCTTAATATAAAAGAATGGTTTAATATATGGCAGGGCTTAAGCGCTCCTTTCTAAAGCACTGGACAGCAGCAGTTGATATTTATTGTATTATATGTTTGCAGGGTGTGGTGTCTGAAAACCATTTTACTTTAAAAAGGAAAGATGCTGTCTTCAAATGATAAGAAGTTAGAAAAAATGGATCCATTTCACCAACCTTCAGTGTCCAAGCAGAAGACCAGTGCAGAAATCATAAGTGAAGCACGAAATGCATTACGAACAATTAGAACCCAAAGACCATTTACACCCCAGGAAGTCCAAAGGAAACTATTTGGACCTGCATCATCAAGAACACCAGAAAGTAGGCCTCCTTCCTCCTTCAGGTATATGACATTTTACTTTTAGGTACATTTGGGTCACCAGATTACATTTTCTCTTAATTCTGCTCTATTTATCTGTCCTTTCTTCCAAACCCTGGCAACCACTGATTTTTTTTTTCTCCATAGTTTTGCCTTTTCCAGAATGTCATATAGTAGGAATCATACAGTATGTAGTCTTTTCAAACTAGCTTCCTTCACTTAGTAATATGCATGTTAATTTCCTCCATTGATTTTTGTGATTTTCATTGATTTTTCATGACTTGATAGCTCATTTCTTTTTGGTGCCTAATGATATTCCATTGTCTGGATGTACCACAGCTTACTTATTCACCTACTGAAGGACATTTCAGTTCCTTCCAAGTTTTGGGAATTACAAATGAGGCTGCTATCAACATCAATGTACAAGTTTTTATATGAGCATAAGCTTTCAGCTCCTTTGGTTAAATAGTAAGAAGAAAGTTGCTGGATTTATGGTAAGAGTATCTTTGGTTTTATACAAAACTGCCAAACTGTCCTCCAAAGTGACTATACCATTTCATATTTCCACTAACATGAATAAGAGCTCCTGTTCCTCTCATCCCCTCACCAGCATTTGATGTTGTAAGTGGTCTGGAGTTTGGCCATCCTAATGGGCGTGTAGTGGTACCTCTTCTCTTAATTTTCATTTCCCTGGTGATATATGATGTGGAACATCATTTCTCCATCTACATGTCTTCATTGGTCTGGCATTTGTGACCCAGTTTTTGGGGGGGGGTTGTTTGTGTCTTTATATATGTTGTTATTTTTGTTATTGTCATCAATTGGTTTTTGTTTTTGAGACAAGGTCTCTCTCTGTATTCTAGGCTGGCCTCAAACTCACAGTCTTCCTGTCTCAGCCTCCCAAGTGCTAAGATTACAGGTATAGGCCACCACACTTGGCTTATTATTGAATTTTAATAATTCTGTGAGTATTTTGAATAACCATCTTTTATCTTGTACTGTATGTCTTTTGCAAATGTTTTCTACCATTTTTTTTCTTCTTGCTCTCTTAACAGCGTCTTTTGCAGACCAGACATTTTTAATTTTAGTTAAGTCTAGCTTACCAGATCTTTCTTTCATGGATCGTGCTTTGGTGTTGTATAGGAGTTATTACTTTACTCAAGGAAATGTAGATTTTCTTTTATCCTATAGGAAGTTTATAGTTTTAAGTCTCATATTTAGGTCTGTGATAGAATTTGAGCTAATTTTTGTAGGGTGTATTTTCTGTGTCTAATTTCTTTTTTCTTTTTTGCATGTAGCTGTTCATTTGTCTTAGTACCATATGTTAAAGGCTATCTTTCTGTAGTGCACAAAGTCCCTGATCAACTTAACAATTTTGTGTTTTACAATCATGTGAAAATGATATGTATTCCATAGAACCTGGACTTTAAATTTTCATCTTTTCCTGGCACAGCCATATGCAGTGGGATACTCTCTTGTGATGCTGGGCAGCATTGGCAAGCTGTAGCTTCTAGTCAGCCACATGATTGTGAGGGCAAACAACCCATACCTGGCAGTGTACAGTACTGGTATATTAAATGCATTTTTGACTAGGAAATGTTCAACTTGTGCTAGGTTTCCCAGGCTATCACTTCATTGTAAGTTAAGTAAATCTTTACCTTTGCTTTGTTGTCAAAGATCAACTGACTATATTTATGTGGGTCTATTTCTGGACTCTGCATTCTGTTTCATTAGTCTATTTGTCTGTTCTTTCACCAATACCACACTGCCTTGATTACAGTATATAGTTTGTTTTGAAGTCTGGTATTGTCATTCTTCTGAATTAGTTCTTTTCCTTCAATGTTGTGTTGACTATTCTAGGTCTTTTGCCTCTCCATGATAACTTTATAATTAGTTTATTGATAGCTACAAAATTACTTGGCATTTTTCTTGAGATTGCATTAAATCTTAGATTGAGTTGGGACCAACTGACATCTTGATAATATTGAATCTTCCTAACCATGAAAATGGAACGCCTCTCCATTTATTTAGTTCTTTGATTCTTCCATTGATTCTTACGATCTTTCTCATACAGATGTTGTACATATTTTATTAGATTTGTATTTATTTCATTTAAGGGGATGCTGATTTACGTGGTATTGTGTTATCATTTCAGTTACCACTTGTTCATTTCTGGTATATAGAAAAGCAACTGACTAACCCTGCTATAGTCACTTATTTTAGGAGTCTTTTGTCAGTTCCTTAGGATTTTCTACATAGGTGATCATGCCATCTGCAAACAAAGTTTTGTTTCTTTATTCCCAACTCATATGCCTTTTATTCCCTTTTCTTGTCTTATTGCATTACCTAGGACTTCCAGTATGATATTGAAAGCTGTGGTGAAAGGGGACACTCTTGCCTCGTTCCTGATCTTAGTGAGAAATCTTCAAGTTTCTCATCATGAAATATGATGTTGGCTGTATGATGTTTTTAGATATTCCTTATTGAATTGAAAAGGTTTCCTTCTATTCTTCTTTTACAGAGAGTTTTTATTGTGAATGGTGTTGGATTTTATCAAGTACTCTTTCTGCATCTATTGATGTGACCCGTATGATTTTTCTTCTTTAAGCATGTTAGTGTGATGGATTATGTTAATTGATTTCAAGATGGTTATTTTTTTTAAGTTTGACTTTGTTCAGGATTTCTAAAGATAATTCTAAATGTTGGGTCCACGAAGTTATTTTGGAATAAAAAGGTTAGTAGTGATTGTCATACCAACTTCATCAAGTGATATGAACAAAGTTTTAAAAAAAATCATTATATACATTTATTTTCATTATTTAATATTTTAAAAATCTTCCCCAAAGTAGTAAAAAGCTCATTAATAAAATATTTTAAGTACTATAACATTTTAAAATTTCTGTTTTCTCAAGGCTTATGAGTTAAATGCTTTTACTTGTTTTTCAGCAACACGTTGCTAACCTATGCTAGAAATAAAAGAAATAATTCTTCACACACTATAACTCTGCACTATCTCTTATGTTAGCCTCCATGCATCCAGTTTTGAGTCATCTGATTGCAGACCTATCTCTGGCACCCGTCTCAGTCCACTAGAGCTGGTGAGTACTTTATACTCTGTTGCCACAAGGGTTGAAATGAAACTGGCCCAGACACTTGGAATCAGCACTTCTGTGTGCTAGGGAAATTATCACATAGACTTAAATGTACTGTTAATTTAATATGAAAGCATATTCCTTTATAGTTATCAAATATCATGGTTAATATATCTAAGGAAACAATTCTCAAATTTACTTCTAGTTTGATAAAGAAGAATTTTAAAAAATATAGTAATTTATTTCTATTTTTAAAAAACATATGTATTATTTTCTTTTTAATAGTTATATGTAAAGTTTTATATTTAAAAATTTTGCTATATATGTATGGGAGGAAATAGATAGATGGCAGACAGAGATTTGTTACAAAGAACAACATAAAAAACCTAGTGGTGGCCAGGGATTTAGCTCAGTGGCACCACGCCTCCCTTGCAAGCGCAAGGTCCTGAGTTTGATCCCCAGTACAAAAAAACCCCCCAAAAGCCTAGTGATGTCCTGGTCCCTTATTCCTCATTATCTTTTCCCAGTGGCCTTCTTTTGGTACTTACATCCAGATTTTTAAATACCACATTGTCTTGCTGCTCTCTGACTTAGGAGCTTAAGGATTTATCTAATGACTTCTTACTAAGCATGATAAAGATTCAGCTTTTGTCTGTCCCTATACATCCCGTCACAACACATTCATCCTTTCTGTCCCTGCTGGTGCTACCAGTATAGATGTATCATAACTTTGGCTAGATCGGTTTTCTTGAACTATAATTATGTACACCCTGTTTGTACTGAGTCATTAATGATGACTAATGATACAACTTCGCTTTACCTGCACCACTTTTTGTTTTCTCTTGTGTTAATAGTTGACTTATGTTTTTAGTTTGTGTTGTTCCTATTTCAACCCCAGACTCTTCCCCCAAAATCTGAATTGCCTTTGTGTGTTCAGGCACATGAGGTGTTCGTGGGCTCAGCTCCCTGGGGCGCTCTCTGGATGTCCTGCACTTTCCCTGGGCATCTGCTGCCTCATTCTTCACATTATCCCGGAGGCCACTCCTCCCTCAGTGGGGGCTTTTCCCTGTCTTCTGCATCTTTTTTTTTTTTAATTTACTCTGATTTTGGTAGAGCATTCCCTCCCACAGCTTCTTGAGAAAGAGTGCATGGAAAGTAAATTATTTAAGACCCTTGAGTTCTCTTTGTCCTTTCTAGAAGTTTGTAGGGGTTTTTCTGTTTGTTCTGACATTTCATGGTAATGGGCTTTTGGTAGCTGAACACTTAAAGTGCCCTTTCAAAGTAGAATTTGTGCCTTTAATCTCTGAGAAGTATCCTTGAATTATTTTGATTATGTCTCCCTCACTTTTAAAACCATTTCTATTAGTGTGTATTAATTGTACATACTAATTGAGTTGCATGTGGTATTTCCATATATGCATACAGTGTGCACTAATCTAATGTTTGCTCTTCTAAAATGTATTATTCTAACATATAATCTGCTGGATCAACTCTTTCATTTTTCTGTTGTACATCTTATTTGGAAAGAGACTTTATATTCTAATCCCTTTATTGAGTTATTTTTATTTCTATCCTATTTCTAATTTCCCAAAGTTCGTTTTTCTTAAGAATTGTGTTTTTATGTCTTGTTTCATGGTTGCAGCATCTTATCTGAATATATTAGTGATAGATTTGATTTTGGGGGGTGGGAAGAGTTTGAGACTGGGTATCACTGTGTAGTCCAGGCCAGCCTTGAACTCTTGATGCCCTCCTGCCTCAGTTTCCCAAATGGTAAGATTACCATGCCCAGCTAATTTGTTTTAGCTCAGTTTTCTGCCCCCTTTACAGCTTCTATTGCATTTTTTGCTTACTTTGGTCTCTGTTTCTCATGCTTGAGAAGCTCTCCTCTAATACCTCCTCTTGCTTGTTGTCGTGTGGATGGGGCTGGTTAATTTATAAGTTATTCCTACCCACACCTGTGGTCAGGGGGATCTGGCTGGGTTGTATTCTTGCTGACACCTCCAGTAGCATATCTTTAGGGAGTCTCTCATGGGCTACTCAGATCCCTAAAGAAGACGTCTTCCATGCTGTCTCCTAGAAGACAGAATCTGGTTGCTGGCTTTCAGAGCCAAGTGGGGAAGAAGGCAGGAATGCCTAAAATCAATATGTAAATATTCAGTGAATAACCACGTTTATAATAAGTATCCCGAATTCAACAATAAACATATCTCTTATAGCAGGAACTCTTACTTAGTGATGCTGGTTAGAGATGTCTGTTTTACCTTCTCTCAATAATAAATTTTCTACCTTCTCCTGGGTTCAAGGCCTGACTGCACAAAGCTAGGAGGGGAAAGAATTACAAAGAATTTCAGGCAATCTTCCTTATTCTGGCCACTCTCCCCTTAGGCCTCTGCTACCAAAAGTAATACCAGTTCTTTAGACTTCTATGGAGATGGAATGTTAGTCAACCTTCTTTTTCAGTATTTATTACTGTGCGTGCATGTGTGTTTGAGTGTATGTTTAGTTTTGATGAACTGTTTGACAGTAAGTTCATAGCAGTTCATCAGTTTGCATCTCATGTGACCAAGGACAGTCTTCTACATAACCACAACACCATCATCACAGAACATCAACATTACTCAGTAATTCCAATAACGTATGTTCCAGTTGTCTCAAAATGTATTTTATATTTAAAAATACTTGTCATAATGCCTCTGAGGAAGATAATACTTGTTCTTATATATCAGATGAAAAACTAAATCCCCAAATATGAAACATAAACCAATGTGCAATAAATAATTGCCCCCTATGGGTGGCACATGGCCTCTCACATCTACAGCTTCCAGAACCACTTGAGTTTTAAGCCAGGTATGTGACTTATTACTGTAGATTTTTGAGATTTGCTCATTTTGGGCCTGTTCTTTCCTGAAAGTCTCTATAGACTTCCCATGGCCATGTCAAAGTGATGCAGTCTTAACCTGCAGGATTAGGTGTTAAGGTGAGACAATATTGGCATTTGCCTCTGTTTAGAGTCATGAAATTAAATTTCTTTACTGCAGGATGGTTAGGTGCTATGTTCAAAATAAGAGTAGTCTAAGAAATTCATTCTTGTGTTAAGTAAAATGACTGTTTTACTGTAAAATTATTTTGTATTGGTAGATTATATGTCTTAAGTATTTTTTATTTTAAACAATAATGAAAATTTGAGGTCCTCAATTAAAAATCCTGAAGATGGCCTCATACTACCTGCTTTTCCACCTTCTTTCTTCTTTTTCACTTCACTGTTTTAAGGAACCTTTGACCCTGGCAGCCACTAAACTGATGAAAGGAAAGGGAAGTAAGGGGAAATTGGAGTGGAAAGAGAAGGACTGGGTAAAAAGAGACAACTGGAGGAAGAGGGAGAGATGGAAACGCAAGGGAGAGATGGAGGGAGGGAAGGAATGCCCGATGGTTAAGGGACACATTTCCCAAAAGAGTTTGTGAATCCTAACCGATCACTCTTTGTATCTAAGAGGCTTTGTCTAATGACTTTGCTTTTTCATATTTCCTTAAGCAACAGTCAGTCAAGGAAGACAGATCCAGAGGGCAGCCCAGCTCCTGCATTGACTAGATTAGCTGAACTCTGTGCTCTTGGGCATTTACCTGTTGTTTCTTCCCTTCCTATCTGGCCTAAGCTCCCCTACATCCGCCAGGAGGCCACAGGCTACCCATATTTGAGATTGCCCAGGACTTCTGAGAATAATGGTGAAGAAATGTTCCTGGTTCCTGACTGCTCAGGCCTTGGCTGCTGGTCTAACTGGCTCACGAGGGCTCTTGTTATCACCTGTAACCTTGTAAAACAGGGGAAGCACTTACTTTGCAGCCTTCCATTAACATTTTCATCTCCCTAGTATACAGGATTGCCAGGATACATTTTTTTTTCTCCCTCAGCAGCTCCTTAACATCTCACAGCAGCCCTGAGACCTGGAACAGTTCGGTGGTAGTTATTCCTATTTTTATTCTGCCGCTCTATTAACTGGTGTTCAAATTTATATGCACAGAAATAGCTCCTCTATTACTTTGGATTGAATGAAGTCAGCAGAGATGTGATCATATGAATAAATAGGAAATTTTTATTGTTTCACATCACCATTTAAGCACCAAATAGGTTTATTCATATTTTTGACGTACAGAAAAGAGACAGATCATGAGAGTACAACTTGATACACAAACTAAACACTCAGCATCCAGCATTTAAAAAGAAAACATAGATCCTACAGCAGCATCAAAGAGGTCATTATAGGGTTAGGAAGACTGGCTTCCCAGCCAGTGCCTCACCAGGGCAAGCACTGGGCTGACTCCTAACAGCAAGGATCAGTGTGATTACTAATAAATTACTTTATGTGAACAAAGCTCTAAGTGTATTTGACAGGTGAAACAAAATTTTATTTCTCTAAAAAAAGGTTTTAGAAACTCATATATATCTTGGGGATAGGGGAGATAGAGGGTAAGAAAAAGTACAGTGAGAACTTTAAAACAGAGTTTTTTCTTTTGCTGGTTTTGAAATGCAGGGTAATATTACAGCAGCAAGTCACATGGTGAGGCTGACAGAGGAGTCCAGAGTATCTGTGGACAGAAATGTACACGGAGCTGCCATGTTGCGAAAGTTAGGAGCTTGGGAAATTTTTTAATGTTTGCTTTCTGACTTCCAGGAGGTCTTGTATTGCATATGTGTTTATGTGTATTTTATTGCTTTACATGTTATATCATGAGTGGCTTTCTGAGTGGGAGCTCACTGACTCCCTCAGTCTTCATGTAGAGTGGAGAATCTCTGCCTTCTGTTAACGTGTCTGAGGAATCAAGGGTAGAAACAAGTGCTATGGTGATGGGATGAGTCATGACCAGCTAGAGCCCTTAAATGTTCTATGAATTGCATCTTTCTTGACTGAGTTGTTGTATGGAAGTAGTCTGTGTCTTCAGTAGACACTAATTGTTTCATCAGTTAGATAAAATTGTAAAATCTGATCTTCCCAGTGTATTAGTCAACTCTCTGATGCTAGGAAAAATTACTTGACACTTGCAAGTTAAAGGAGGAGAAGTTTATTTGGCCATGATTTCAGAAGGTTCAGTCCATGGTTGGCTGATTCCAAGGCAGAGGAATAGTATGGTAGAAGTATCTGAAGTTCAAAGCTGTGCTATGATCAAAGTTATGCTTTGCTATGCTTAGATCATAGTAGCTGGGAAGCAGATCATGGGGAAGAGAATCAGAAAGGAAAGAGCCAGAGACCAGATAAGGTCCACAAGGTCACATCTCCATGACCCAACCAGATACACCAAGAAGTGTGCTTTACTGATTTCTCCAGCCAATCAAGTTGGCAATCAAGAGGAACTATCCCACGGAGTGTCCTTGTTTGTACTCGAGTCACTGGTTAGTGTTGTGAGGGAGGTAAGGTTCTCAAGTGAAGATTCAAACTCACTTGCAGCATTTTCTGATTTCTAAAAGTATCTGAATTTGATTTTTAAAGAAGCTTTCTTACTTATTTTCTTCATAAAGGACTTTTTTTCTGCATAAAGTAGAAGAATATTTTGTAGAACCCAGCATGAAATAAATTCCTGATTTGGTTAGTAGTGTTCCCTTAAAGAATTAAAAATGCTTTATGTGCTGTGCTTTATGGTTGATCTAGTCCAGTGAGATACATGTTCAAATAGGATGAATAATTTGTTAAAGGTCAGCAGTAAAATGAAACTAAAATTTCATTATACAGTTACACATGTGTGGTAGGGAAATAATGCCTTTTACCCAGTAGTGGTTATGGTATTTATCATGCCTACCAGAGATAATTCAGTTACTCTCTTTTAGAGAAAAATTACCTTTCCAGACCATATTTTCTCTTTAATAAGCTCTTTTATTTAGTAATAAAAACATTTAAAACAATTGAGGCATCTGTAAAAAGAGCTACCTGCTTTATCTGCCTTACTATTTGGCAGGCTTCTCGATCTTTGCTGCAGTTTCAAGGTACTGTGGAGTACAGACATTTTGAGATAAGAAACCTCTTAACCTTCAATATTGAGGTTATCCTTCTGAATTTTGCCTTTAATAATTGTATATAAGGCACTCATTTCTCCATATTATACTCTTTGCTTTTCTGTCGCTATTAGCTTCCCAACCTAAGTCACATTCTTATGACTACTTTGTAACAGACTGGGGGGACTAAAAAGTAAAGTATGTAGATAAATGAGTGTGCCCTCCTTCAAAACACTGTCTTTATTCTGGCAAGGTTGTGTCAGAGGCTAAGGCTCATGCCTGTAATCCCAGCACCAGGAGAGGCAAGTTTGATTTCTGTCTGGGCAGTTGATCAAGACTGTCTCAGAATAAATAATAAAAAGGGATGGGGATGTAGTTCAGTGGTAGAGTACCCCTGGGTTTGATCCCCAGAACTGCCAAAAAAAGAAGTAATGGGGAACCAAATTCAGTCAAGCATGGGGAAGGGAGCTGGCATTTACTGAGCTTCTAAGCAGGAGCTGTTTATGTGCGCACCCCTCTAGAAAGGGTCTGGTGTCTCCATGTCATAGCTGGGCAAGTTCAAGATCTAAATGGCCTCCCCATGTCCACCTAACCAGTAAGTAGATACCATTCCAGGACTGTTTGGTACCAGAGTGATTTATTCTTCTCTCTGTATTATGGTGATTATTTTATTTACTCTTTTTTTAACTATGTCTCTAAAATGTGTCTCTAAAGTCATAAAACTAATTGTTTTTGTTAAGGTTTACAAATCAATACTGGATGCCGATGAGTAAGAGAAAATAAAAAATATTTTGAAACATGTTATCATTATTGAAATAAGCAAATTCTTGGTGGGAGAACTCTAATACAGATAACTGTTTTCTACAAAAGTACATGAGAAAGGGCCGGGGATTTAGCTCAGTGGTTCTGTTGCCTGCCTCAAAAGCGCAAGGTCCCGAGCTCAATTCCTGGTACCAAAAAAACAAGTATATGAGAAAATAAGCATCTGAGAGGATGCATCATATGTAGAAGACCTCACCCATTTTCACAAATTATGTGAATTTCACACTAGATATTTAAAACATTTTTGATTAATGCATTGGATAGTCACTCATCTCATACATTATGGAAGTGAGTAGCAACTTTAATTATGACTGGTTAGAGCACTAAAAGTATTTTGCTGCCATATAGCTGCTCTTTTATAGACAAATAATTATACTAAGGTTGAAGTCAGGAAGGACAGGATCACTAGGTATCACTGACATTGGGAGCTTAGTGTCCTGTGAGGCTCTGGCACCAGGTCAGAGACCTTGACTATCTCAAGGTTAGGCCAGAGGGAACCTTCGGTGTCACAGAACTTGGTATAGCCTCTTTAAAAAAAGTCTTTAAATGGCCATGCCTGGTGGCACATGCCTGTGATTCCAGCACTTGGAAGGCTGAGGGAGTAGGATGGAGAGTTCAAGGCCAGCCTGGATTAGTCTTTAAGGGATTGGAATTTTGCCAGAAATATTGCTGTTCTAAAACAGCACATAATTCTTAAGATGTAAAATATAAAACTTTTTATATCAGAAGTCCAAAACAACTTCTTGCTTTTGTCTTATGACTTTTTAATCTAAATAATTTAAAGTTTGACATCATTAAAAAATTGTTCTATAGAGTCCAAGATATGTAAAGGTATCACTTACACTCCACATAAGTGTTGGTGTATAATATGGGTGTTCAATAAATGATTTCTGAGCTAAGTTGAACTCAGAACTTTTCAAAGTATGTTGAACATATTATACTTAACTTCATAGTCTCATATAATACCTTTTTGCTATCTCTTTTCTCAAATATACTAACCAGTATAGAAGAACCATTAATATAATTGACACAAATAATTTTAAACTTGTGTGCACACATGTAGAAATGTGTGTGTGTGTGTACAAACATGGGGGCCAAGGACAAGCCAAGCAGAAAGACTTTGTGCTCTTCTGGAAGAATTGGGGCCAGCTCAAGGGTAGTGAATCTTATTTGAGACAAAACCAAAACTCATGCCAATCATTTAAAATATCTCTTTCCAGAAACCGAAAGCTCTGCCATCTCCCGCCGTAGAGGAGGATCCCTGCCTTGCTTTTCCTAAGCCCCCCGTGGACCCTGCGAAGATTAGAAGAATAAGCAGTGCCCGGGCACGCTTATTCAGGGCAGCCTCCCAGGGGGCTCTTCTGCCGAACAAATCCCTTCCGTCTGCCGAGTGTAAGGCCATGTAATGTCCTTTAAACCCTGGGGACAGGCATGCTGTTTGAATTTTGTACAAAAGCTATTTTTATATGAATCTTCCTCACCCAAGATGATTTTTATATAAACTAAGACTTAGTTAATATTGGGCAAACCTGGCTAAAACACATTGTTCCTCTATTTTTCTAGGTATGTATAAAGAGTATCTACAGTTAGGGGTGTAGCTCAGTGGTAGAACACTTGCCTACCATGAGAGACTGTGGGTTCAATCCCCATCACAGGAGAAATAAAAAGGACTATTTAAATATCACAGTTTTTAAAAACATTATTTGGTAGAAAAAATATTAGGTTAAGTGTTTCCAAATGGATGATTCATATATATCAGAAAAATCTGTAAGTCAGAGTTCACAAAGTTGTTAATTTTATTAGAAATATATGAGAACTATAAGATTCTTCTAATGTACGCTGAGCTTAGGCTTTAATACCTTTCTGATCTTTGTTGAATATGTAAGCAAAACTTAAATAGAACTTTTCCTCCTGCCCCAGAAATGCTGGCAGGTTCCCAGAAATGCTGGCAGGTTCCCAGAAATGGAACAGAGAGGCTGCAGACCTCATAGGTAGAATCACCTCCCACCCAGACATGCCAAGGGTTTTCCAAACTGCAAGAAGGGATCCACTAGTGGATAAGAATCAATTTGGGGATTTGATGGGATCATACTAAAAAAGTGGGGATCACACTGGCATTTAAAAAAATGATGTAGAATAGAAGTAATGGAAAATATCAGGATACATGGCATTACAATAAAGGTAAGTATTGCTTCAAGCGACTTCACTTCAGTTGTGTAACACTCGGGGTCATGTGATAAATCTATTTCTTGTTGTGTATGGTCAAAAACTTTGGTAACTGCTTTACCGGGAGCTGACAAGCCTAACTGTCGCTCAGACAGCAAGCGGGGACTGCTGCAAGGGGCCAGGTGCACAGTCCACAGAACCAGAGGCTGTCTAAAGATGGATCCCAGCAGGCAAAAGCCTCCACCTGAACACCACCCATGTTTGCCATACTAGGATTTTCTTTTAGTTAGTTACTAATCTTTAAAAAGTAGAAGATTTATGACTTATCTTGAAAATTCAGATGTGGCAACACCAGGTCCCCATTCATGAGGGGATGAGTAGAGCCCAGTAGAATCCACCCCATACCCTGGAATATGATCTGCAGTTCACTCTGCCTGTTCACTTCAGTCATTTGCCTGTTTGTTTCCTGGTAGCAATGAAGAGGTAGAATCAAGGAGAAAGGAAGGTCAAAGAAGTAGTACAGTTGTGTTTGTGTGTCACACCGTGATGCTGTAACTAGGTGTATCTTCAGGCAGTTTTACATTGATGTCCCAGTTTGTTTCTGTTCTAACATAGTCATAGTGAGCCCCTACCAAGTTTCAGGCACCATTCAGAGCCAACAGAGTCTCACTTTCAGAGAGCCTATGGAAAACGAACAAAACGACAATTAGAGTTCTAATGGACGATCTGAGGAAGATAAACAAGAAAATGAGGTAGGAAGTGTGTCCTGGTTTATATCTGGATGCCCCCCCCCGCCTCATTTTGCTCATAGGTGGGGCCTTTGGGAGGTGGATGGATCATGGAGACATGATACTCATCAGTGGATTAGTCCACTGAAAAGTTTACAGCTAAATGTGATGTTGGGAGGTGAAGTCTGGTTGGAAGAGGTGGGTCACTGGGCATGACCTGGAAGGGTCTATCTTCCTCCCACTCTCCTTGATATCTCTCTCTCTGCTTCCTGCTGTCCATGCCACCAGCTGTTTCTCCTCTGCCACACCCCTCTGCTGTGCCATCCTGCCTTGGTGCCAGCTAACTATGAACCAAAACTTCTACGAACTGTGAGCCAAGATAAACCTTTCCTCTTTATGGTTGTGTCAGGTATGGTGTCACAGGGACAAGAAAGTAAGACAGAGTGGCTATGGAAGGAGTCACTTGCTTTAGCTCAGGGCTCACTGAAAGATGTCTTTGAGAAGGTGACATCGGAGTTGAATAATGAGAAGGAATCAGTGTGGAGACATCTGCAGACAAAGCACCACACTGAAGGAAAAGCAAGTAGAAAGGCCAGCAGTGCACACAAGCTGGGCCAGAGGGCTGCCTTGGAATGTGGGGAATGGACTAGGCTTTATTTTGCCTGCAGTGAAAAGCCAAGGCAGAGTGTAAGCAAGGCAGAGACAACACCAGTTCTGTTTTCTGCTCACCAGTGGATCTCAATTGTAGCTGCACAAGAGAATCACCTGCTGGGGTCCTGTGTCAGACCAGTTGGATCAGAAAAGATTGATGATTACAGGAGCAGAGTGTGTGCCAAGATGAGAAGGCATAGGCTCTGGAGCCCAAGGTTACTTCTCACAAACAGGATGTTCTTGCTTCTGAGCTTTAATGTTGTTTAATGCATTTAACTCTCCTAAGCTACATTTGAAAACCCCGCCACTTGTGGATGTGTCCCCGTGGAAGTGAAGGTGACTGAGGGTGGATGTCTGCAGCTGTCCTCATCTTCAGTACTCCCATTGGCTTAGCCCCTGTTTGGCAGCACTGAGACCCTTGCCTGCCTCCCACATACAGCAAAGGGACATCTGTGCACTTCTTTTATCTACCCTGTTGTCAGTGGCTCCACAGCCCTGAGGCTTGTGTCTGCACACAGGACATAACAGCTCTGAAAGTCATCCTTTTAAGCAATCTTTTTTTTGTAGAGTATGTGTGCTCTCTACCTTGGAATTACTGTCATTTGTTTTGGAGCTGCCTGCTTTTATTTCTGAGGCTCTCTTCTGTTTAGAAAAGATAGACTTTGTTGGGTAACCGAGACCTGGGAGCCAACTGTGCCTGGAGACTGAGAGCATACCTTTCCCTCTCCCTTGGTGTGAAGTCACTTGTAGGTGATGTCAGTCACCCCATAGGCAGAGTGTGTTGGCAGGTTTGGAATTGCTGGTTTCAGAAGAGGAGAGGGGAAGAGAAGTGTGTTGCCACCTCTGTGGGGCCAGCAGGTCTTCAGCTTGTACTCAGAGGCTTTTAAGGCTGCACAGGTAGGTGCTGTTGCTGATGCCTCCCTTGTTACCAAGGCAGACTGAGACTCGGTGCAGATGCCACCTTCTTTCTAGTCCCTGTCAGACTTCACCACCAAGCCCTCCAGGGCCCCCTGAAGACCACCTGAGTCTGCATTCTCCTGTCCCAGCACTGCTACTCTGCCTTTGTCACTGCTTGCCTCTTTCCTGTGTTGTGCCCCTTGCAGCCATCCTCAGCCTTCCAGGGTCCACACAATAAGCCTGAGTCTCTGGAGCTGCCAGCAGAGGCGGAGGAACCCATGTTCCCAATGGGATGTGGCTGTCAGCAGCAGCCTTACCCTGTAGCCCCGTGAACCATGAACAGTGATCATGTTCTGTGTGTCCCGTCGAGCACAAGAGCTCAGGAATCGGATCAGTTGGATTTACCAGGGAAATCTGGCAAAATGTTCATGGCTTTTTCTTTTGAACAACGAAAAGGGGGTGGGATTCAGTGTTAAAAGTGAGTCAGGGAAGCACTGCCTCCTCCTGGTTGCAGTGCTCAGGGGCATATTAAATGGGTGGGAAAGCCATCCAGGAAGGAAACCTGTTTAATTTTAATTCAGTCCACATTTCCCAAAACTTCCAGACTGTGAAATCTGTCTCTTGGGACCCTTTGAGAAACACTAACCTACTCTACAAGTCAGCAAACTTTTTCTGTAAAGGGCCCAAGAGTAAATGTTGTAGACGCTGTGGTCCATTTGGTTTCTGTCCAGCCTATTCCACTCTTATTAAAGTGTAGAAGCCACCATTGCCTGATTTATGACCACTGAAATGTGAACTTCATGTAATTTTTGCTTGTCATTAAATATAGTTCTTCCTTTGATTCTCCCTCCCCCGCCTAGTCTCTCCAAAATACAAAAGTCATTCTTAGTTTGCAGGCTGTCTTAGTTACTTTTCTCGTTGATGAGACAAAGAACCTGACACCCAGAGTTAAAGGAGGAAAGGTGTATTTAGCTCACAGTTTGTAGAGGTTTCAGTCCATAGTTGGCTGGCTCCAAGGCAGGGTGTCACGTGGCAGAGGGGCATCACAGAGGAGAAACAGTCCATGGCAAAGTATGGTAGGCAGAAGGCAACAAGCCACAAGCAACCCTTATTCTCTCTCATGTTTTACTCATACCCTTAATCCTAGCATTGTACCATGAATCAGTCCCAGCATTGGATCCTTCATCTCTGCAGCACATACCCTAGATCCAGGCACCTCCAAAAAGTCACACATATGGCTTTAGGGGACATCTAGATACAAGCCATAGTACAGGCTATGCAAAAATAAGAGGTGGCCAGACTTGGTGGAGCTGTAATTCAGTGATCCCTGGTGGAGGGAATAAAGTCCTGCCTGTGTGCATAGCTCTCTGCTAAGGCTGCAGGCCCTTGGCTGTTAGTGGCAGTGGTGCCCCAGTGGTGTGGAACCCTGCAGTTTCCTCACCCACCCTGCTCTCTCAAGCCTCAGGTCGGACCTGTTCTGTATAATTTGCTGGGCTCAGTGCAAAATGAAATATGGGTGATCTTTATTTCACAATTCAAAATTTCAAGATGCTAACAGTAGAGCATGAAACTGAGCATGGGGCCAGCCATCCTGTGCAGGGCACACACACATGAAGTTGGCTTTGTCTCCAGACTTTGGCTCCTTTTTCTTCAAATTGTTTGCCTCCTGTCCACCCTTCCAGGTGTTTCTCAAGCTTCACCTCTTCCACAAATCTCCCCCATACCAACTCCTAACCTCTCAAGGATTCTCCACTTTGTACCTCCTTGTTTCTTGGTTGGTGCTGTACTGTACTGCATTAATATCTATTCACATTTGCCTCTCTCTCCCCTACTAGCCTGAGCAATTTTAGAAGGAAAAGGAGTTTTCTTTAATTGTGACCCAAAAGCTTTTAACAGTTTGGGATGCATGGCAGGTATGAAAGAGATGCCTGTGACATGGAACTATGTCCTTTGCAAGTTTACCCTCGACCCATTAGAGAATTAGTCTTGCACATATTTGCCAGGACTAAGCCAAGCATGGTGGACTTCCTTCAGGGTCACAGTGAGCCCTAGCACAACCAGCCATGTACTGTAGTGACAACTGACAAGCTCACTCCTTATAAGTAGATTATAAGGAAAGAGGGGTACGGCACCTCTGCCTCTATGTACATTTGTGTTTCCCCTTCTGGAAGCTTCAATGGTTGAGACCTCTTGTTTACCTAGAATCACTCCTGCATAGGACAGCACCCAGCCCATAGTAGTGGATGCTTAAGAAATATGTCGAGTTTTGAATGAAAGAAATGGTAAAATATAGTGATAGGCTAAAAGTATGTTGTAATAAAAAACAGAGTGTGTGCTTTGTAGCAAAGGTATTTAAGGTGGCCTGGTGCTAGGGAATGAGCCACAGACCAGAAGTCAGGACTCTTAGGTCCCAGTAACAACAGTGACAATGACTCCTGAGTTTTCAGTTTGCCAACACCACAGTAGTCATTGTGCTAGGCCACATCCTCTCATTCTCACCACATCCCCAAGAGGTGGGGCACTGGGGAAGGTGAGAGGGAAATTGAGCAACTCGCCCACATCACAGAGCTGTGTTCCAGGGCCTGCACTTGCACCCCTGTCTGATGGAATAAAAAAGCTTAGCTCTTCTCCCTCCTGTAGTCTGACTTGCTTGGTGCCCATGGACAGGTCACTTGACCTTTTGGGTTATCGGTTTTCTCATCTGAAAAATGAAATTTTGACTGGACAATCTCTAATGTTAAATGGAAGAGAGAGAAATACGAAGTAGGGAGAAGTTGAAATACTTCTCCAAATTACATAGTCTGTTGTTTTAAAATAGTTCAATATATATACTGATGTTTCATTTATGCTACTGTCTTAGTTTATTGAAAAGAAAGTTATGTGTTATCTGCTTGTTTCTTTTTTTTTCTGCTTGTTTATGTCTTGTACTGGGTACCTACTTTGAAGATAATGATATACAGTATAACTATTGTTATTCTCTTATTATTTGGTTATAAAATTTTGTTTGATTTTTTCATAAAATAAAGAGATTGGTCAGTTTGGTAAAATAGGTGGTTTTGTTATTGTTAGTTTTTATTGGTTTGTTGGTTTTTAAATAAGTGTAGAAAAAGAAACTTTGAATTATTTTGGGAAAGCTTAAAACACTATTTTCTATACAAAGCTCATTTCACCCCAATCCCCCACTGTACTTAGTTACTTTTCTCTCTGCTAAGACAAAATACCTGACACCCAGAGTTAAAGGGGAAAAGGTTTATTTGGCTTACAATGTGTAGAGGTTCAGTCCAAAATCAGCTGGCTCCAAGGCAGGGTGGCAGAGGGGCAGTAGTTCATGGTGGTGGAAGACAGCAGAAGCAGTACGGGGGCTTAGCAGCTTCTCCCTGCTCCTTTTATCTTATTCAGACTACTTAGAGCAGGTAGCACTCCCACCCTTAATCCTAGTGCCCTCCAGCCTAGCATTGCACAAACTCTAGATTCAGCCACCTCCAAAATAGCCTATGACCACGTGAGGCTTTGGGGGGACATACAGGCACAGACCATAACAGTCACCATACTATGAGATTTTTGCTCTCTCTTCCCCTGTGTTTTATCGCAGACTAGAGCATACTAGTAGCATAGAAAGTATTTCTAGTGACATTTGCTTGTACCTAATATAGCATTATTATATAGCATATTCCATAGAATACATAATATATATATATAATAGAGCATATTCCTAATGACAATTTGCTGATAAGAAAGTGTTGTAAGTCTAAGAATCTGCATTCATAAACATAATACATCCTTCATTTCAGAGGCAGGATATCTTCTTGCAACACTCTTACTCTTCTTTGTAATTGTGCCCTCGCCCCTCCCCTTTCAAGGCATAACAGGCTCTCCTGAGCCTCTGCGCCTTGTGCCCCATCCCTCAGACAGCCTCCCCTTTTCTCTCCCCTCACACTCCACTCTTGCTGCTCCTCAAGCACCTCAGGCACGCTCCTGCCTCCGCGCCTCTGTGCCAGCTGGGCCCCAGCTCAAAATACTACTGCCCCTCCTCTGATGGCACTGGGGCCCACCATCCTTGCTATGCCAGGCCCCTCTGTTTAGAAGTGCTGACTTCCTTCCACCAATTCCAATCCAATCCTACCCTTCTCCACTTTTCTACTGTTTCTTTTACTTGTGGCACTTATTATCTTAAAACAGATCATGTGCTACCTTATTTCACACTGCTTGCCTGTTTACAGCTATTAGGATGTAAATCCCATGAAGTCAGGGATTTCTGTTTTGTCACTGATATACCCCAAGTGCCTAGGCCAATGCTGAATAGGTCACGATCCTGTACATTTTACCTCTAGAATTGATGGTGCTGAGCCTACAATTGTGATAAAGTCTTGTTTATGTTCAGAAAGGCTTTGACGGTAAAACTCCATAAAACTCTGGATTATAATGTATTTTTAAATTATGTAAGTTCTTAGATTAAAAATATTGAAAGGTAGTGATTCCTAAAACAAGAAATGCTTTGACAAAACATTTCCTTGATTATTATAGCAAAGAAGACAGTGGAATCCAAAGAAACAGTTATGATGGGGGATTTGACAGTGAAAACAAATGGGATTTATTTAACAGAATCAAATGCCATTGGCAGTTTAAAGAGCCACCCACTTCAACTAACTTACGATGGAGGCTTCAGAGAAATCAAAGAGCAGGCACTGTTCAGAGGAACATCCTTACCACCTCATCTGAAAAATGGAGGGTCAGTACTCTTTTTATTTAATTTTGGGGTCAGGATAACTATATCATTTACCAGTTGTTCTTTGTCTTACATAGAAGGTAGGTTTGCTTTTCCCCCTTTTATATAATAAACAAATTTTAAGTTAGTGCATGAGTAGAAGAGATTTTTTTTTTTGTGGCTGATGGAGTTGATTTTTTCCCTCCTCTCCTATTTAATCCTCAGGGAATCTTTTATCTTTAATCTTCTCCCATAGAACTTTTCAGGATTAGGTTTGGTTGGACTGTTCAAACCAGCCCGGGAGTGATGACTGATCATTCTGTTTGTGTGTTATTTGGGATTCTTTTTTTTTTTTTTTTTGGTACCGGGGATCGAACTTGAGTCCTTGCACTTGTACAGCAGGCGGCAAAACCACTGAGCTAAATCCCCAGCCCTTATTTGGGATTCTTGTCTGGCCTAGAATCTCCCCTTACCTCTTTTGGGTTTGGTCCACTGATGCTTAACTCCACATATTTATTGTGCAAATGAGTGGTTAAAACGGTAGAGTCCTCTGGGTTTCTGTTACCTATGCTATCCCTCTATTAACCACTCTTTTTTTTTCTTAAATTCTTTTATTAGTACATTTTAGGTATACAATATGTTTACATTTATCATTGGGTGCTTGTACCTGTACATAATGTATCTTGGTTCCTATTTTTTCCCCCATTACCTGTGTTCCCTTCATCCCCTCCACCCTTCCCTATTTACATAGATTTCATTTCCATTTTTTTTTCTTTTCTCATAATTTTTCCTTTCCCTTTACTCTTAAATGAATGTTTAGGACTTTATTTCATATCATGTTCCTAGATTGGGCTTGTGACAAACAAACATTCTCTGAATGGGCCATGTGCATTCTTCCCCTGCATGTTACTAAAAAAGCCTGAATAAGGCAGAGTGAGGGAGACACTGGGGAGAAGAGGCTGTTTCCCAGCCCTAGCCAGTGGTGATGCTAAGATATCCAGAAGGTCTTGGACTGGGCAGGGTCACTAAGTTAGATATTTTCTTCTAGGACTTTCCATTGGGTCATCATGGACAATTGCCCAGTTCGAATTTGCTTAGTAAGTTACATTCCAAGGGCCATTTTAAGACCAAGTCCTTGTTCCCACTTTAGACTTGGGGTCTGACTTTGGCTTGTCCACATGTACAACTGAAAACTTTTCCCCAAAGTGGCTGCTTGGCAGCCTGTCAGTTTAGCTGAGCTGACCTTGTCTGCCTACACAGCCTAAAGAGTGCCACACACATGGAATTTATATTAGGCAACCTAATATAAATTCTTGTGATGTCCTTCTGCATTCAGAACATTTTTTAAATTAAAGGACAAATGAAATGTCTCCTTAAGTGGAAGAGAACAACTTTAAATTGGGACTCTGGGAGTTGAACACAAAACATCAAACTGGCCATGGCAGACACATCTTTTCCAGTTGGTGAGTAAGAATAGGCTGTGGCCTTCAGAGCCAAAACATAAAAGGCAGCAGGAAAACTTGTGTTCCTTTCAGGACTAAAGCAAAAAGGAAACATTTATCTTGCTGCATCCATCCTTGGAGTAATGAAGGTTGACTAGAAAAACCAGACGAGTTATTTAGTTTGTTTGTTTATTTTTGCAAACCTTCAGATGTTACAGAACAATCCAACAAGCCAGAGGTCATTATGCCTTCCCCATTCTGGGACAACAAGGGCATTTTCAGTTGCATATTTTATCCCACAAGCAGCAAAGGACACATCAATTAGGGAATAGAAGCACTTCTTCCTGACTGTCCAAAATGATGAGGCATTGGCAGCAGCACTAATTGTTTTCTTTGTGTTTTGTAAGGATGGTTTTCGTGTTGTATGATGACTGTGTCTGAGTTGAGTTTGCAGTACGCCCTGGCAAGTTTAACTTTCAATAACATTTCTGCTTTATGAATCTTTACCTCCTTTCATCACTGGATGGAATTTTGTTGAAGTAGTGCCAACCAAAAAGTTTATACAGTAGGATTAAAACAAACAAGAAAATGGAAACTCTTAGCAATTCTCTCATTAATTACATTTATGAATCAGTCTGGGACACTTGATAATTGTTTCTTGTAAATATTTAAGTGAATAATTCCAAGAAATGATCTTTGCTATGCAGTGGAGTATTCCCAGTTTGATGTGAGAGCCCTACCCTCAATTAACATTTTTTTTTACCATGAGACCATAAAGTAGAAAATAAAAACTTGTCAGGGAGCTGGGCTGACAGAAAAAGGGAGGGAAGGGAATGGAGATGACAGGGGGCTAAGAAGAAGCATGAGCACATAGATCATGGAAAGGGGACAGAGCAAGTGAGGACAAACTCACTCCCAGCGCTGGGTCCTCACGGGCTTGTGTAGCCTTTGTGTTGAGCACTTCCTTGGGCTTGAGAGAGGAAGGAACCGTTTATTTAAAATATGTATAATTAAGGGATGGTATGGCCTGGAATTTAACTTTATGCTCAGTATGATGGAAAAAGGATTTTCTAAGCAAGATATTATTGCAAACAGCATAACTGGTAGTTGGAGTGGGGGTGTGACTCAGCAGTAGAGCGCTTGCTTAGCTGGTATGCACAGGCCTTGGGTTTGAGCTCCAGCACTTAGGGAAAAAATATGTTGGGGATGATGTATCTTTCCAAAAAAGAACTTATGGAACTGTCATCCTCAATCCAGGTGCTTATCACGACAATCTCCATGTATCCATTTAGGAATTCACTTAAGGCTTGGAAGGTTGCTCCTCCATAACACTCCTTTATCTCTTGCTCAGTATTACCACATGGATTGAAAATAATCAAACTGTGATTAAGGAGAAGTACATGTGTAATCTCCATCCATCCTCCCAAGGGCCCAAGCTAACACTAAAAACCTCGTAAACCTTGCTTTATAAATGCTGTTCAGTTTGCCATGGCTTGGAAAAATGACCTGGAGGGGAGCCCAAGACCAGTCAGTTATGCCAAGTCCAGAACTCTTACCTGGGAGCCAGAATCTGGAGCTAGGTCCTGTTCTCCCTCAGCTACTTGAGTTAGCTGTATGGCCCTGGCAAGTCTCCTAATACTTTCAGAGGCTTAGTTTTCTAAGCTAAAAAAATGAAAGTAACTGTATTCCTTCACTCTCATCTCCTCTGGGCCTTAATGGAAATTGTGGGATGATTACTAAGGTTTGAGATCCTTATTTGAAAACTATCAAGCCCTTAGTATTGTTGGAGTAAAATATAAAAACTAGGGGGCTTCTGGCTAAAGCTGGCAAAGCAAAAGCATTCTGTAGAAACCCAATAAAAGCAGCAAAAAAATGAAAAACAGAAATAAATTGTCAATGGAACAGAAAAAATAGAGCCCCCAAAGGGCATGGAACAAACTTTGAATCCTAGTGTAGGCTTGATTTTTTGTCTGCCTGGTACACTTCCATATGGGGAACAAGCCTGCGCTGTATAGTGGATCCCACTCAGACCATGTTTAGGTGACCTCCCTCCCTCCCTCCCCACAGGTAGCTGTGTGTCCAAGGGCTTCTTATCGGAGCTCTCCAACCTTCAGCTATCACACTTGGTTCAGAGACAGGCAGGTGGTCCAAGCCAGGCAACCTGAATCCCTTCCTGAGACTTTCTCCAAGACCTTTGAGGAAAGTAGTCTTTCTCCAAATTCATAAGCTGTCAATATAATGTGGCCTTGGAGCCCACTGTGACCCCTTTATTGTCTTGTAGAAAGAGGCTCTGAGAGAGAAGTGGTATGTAAATAAATAGAGCCAGAGAATGGAGGTGGTGATAGTTCAAGGATATGCTACCCTCCTAGATCCAGCTGTGCCTGAATCCATTACATCAACATTGTAGACTGCTCTGTTTTATGAGCCAGTATGTTCTTTTTTCTATTTCTTTTCATTTTTTTCTTTTTGGTACTGGGGATCAAACTCGGGTCCTTGTGCTTGCACAGCAGTTGGTGAAACCACTGAGCTAAATCCTCTGCCCCTTTTTTCTATTTCTTTTCTTTCCCTCCTTCCTTTCTTCCTTCCATTACTTCAGATTAGGTTTTTATTACTCCTAGATCCAGCTGTGCCTGAATCCATCACATCAACATTGTAGACTGCTCTGTTTTATGAGCCAGTATGTTCTTTTTTCTATTTCTTTTCCTTCCTTCCTTCCTTCCTTCCTTCCTTCCTTCCTTCCTTCCTCCCTTCCTTCCTTCCTTCTATTACTTCAGATTAGGTTTTTATTACTTGGGACATTGCAATCAAAAAGTCTAGTTAATGTTCCAGACTCTGTAGAATATAGATAAAATAATGGATAATTTGAGATAGACACAAACCTCCTCAGACCTTGAGTAAGAAACAGATTTCATGAAAAGTGAGTGTCTTAGTTTACAAAGGTGTACCCAGTAGCCATTAACTAAAGAAGTGAGATCCAATGAGGTAGGCCAGCCACAGAAAAGTAAGGGTACCCTGTAAAGAAACAGATTGTGAAATGCGGGTAGTAACTGGAGCTGAGGGTGACACTCCCCTCATTACCTGTGAACCAGCTAGTGTGTGTGTGTGTGTGTGTGTGTGTGTGTATAGAGAAGGGGCTCAGTTAATAGAACTTATGGAGCCTATCATGTATAAAGGGGGTAACATACATAAAAATGAGTCACAACAACCTGCTCTGTACACACCAAGGGAACATGTGCTCCCAGGCCAACAAAAATAATGGATTTGGTGATTGAATGTTCAAGAAAACGAATTAAAGTTTAGGCTACAGAGTACCCCAGTTTTCTCCCACTGTGGATTCTATAAAGAAAAATAATATGAGAAATAATGTTAGGATAAGATTGACTTAAGCCTAGATATGTAAAGAACAGAAAAACAGCAGAATCACCAAAGGTAGTACCTTGCAAAAGCATAGAAGAATTAAAATAGTTTTCCATTTTCTCATAGAAATTAGAGATAATGTGATCGTTTTCTTTAAAAAAAAATAAATTACTCTCTTTGGGTTATAAGAATTAAGACTCATGATTATAAACCCACACAAAGAGATGAAAAATAAGCCTGAGATACTCAGAAAAGAGATAGAAGGACTGGGGATTTAGCTCAGTGGTTCCACTGCCTGCCTCACAAGCACACCCAAGTTCGATCCCCAGTATAAAAAAAAAAGGAAGAAAAATAAATACATAGAGAAAACTACATTAGAAATAAAAAGAACTGGAATAAAACAGCTGAAAATGCAATGAGACATGCTCAACAGACTAGAGAAAGCCATACAAAAAGAAAAGAATAAGAATAAAGCTATGAAAATGAGTTAGGTTGAAATAGACTCAGAAAGAAGGAACTTGTCCCACTGAAGAAGAGAATTCTCTTCCTTCTCCTCTACTTCTCCTCTTAGCACTGTTTTACTTCCAGCTGAGCACCAGGCACTCTTCTGAATGATTTACCTGTATTAACTCATTTAACATCCACAACCACCTGTGGAGAATGAGATCAGAACAAAGTAAAAGGAAAAATATAATAGAAGACAAATTTCTGGAATAAAGACTCAAATCTGAAGCCCACAGGGACTTGGCATCCCAATAAAATTTGGTATGGAATAATCCACACTAAGAAATTTAAAACTATTCAGGCCTAGAATATTCCCCAGTTCATAGTACACGCTCACTGATCACTGAATAGGTGTGCATATGAAGAAAACATCTTATGGCCATTAAGGGTGAACAGGTAAGCCACATAAAAGGAAAAAAGGCAAGCTGGCATGTGGCTTTATTAGAACATCATTCAGTGCCAGAAGACAGTAATGTGTGTGAAGTCCTTGGGATAGGAAGGAATAACCCAAGAATCATATCACCAGCCCATGTTACCTTCAGTAAAAAGCATATATGAACTTGAGGACTAGAATATTCACACACATTCTAGAAAACTCTCAGACAAAGAAAAAAAAAAAGATGAGTTGGAATAAAAAACTCAGAAATGAAGAAACCATGGTGAAAGCATTCATGCTGAGTATTGACATTGTTTTCATGTTGAATTAAAACTGAACAACTCTGAAAATGATGGTTATGGAACAGAAACCTTGACGTTATAGTAGCAACATAAATGACCAAAAGTGGTACTTGGGAGGAAGTGTAAATATTAATTTCTTCACTTTCATAGTAAGGAATGGATTTTCTAGTAGTTATAGTCTGAATTGAAATCTATAGTTTTTTAAAAAATGATGATTTCAGCATCCTAATGTATTTTCATTGTTTTTTCTTAACTTCAGAGACTTATTTTAGAAACTAATATCTCTTGTGAGGACCCCTTCATCTGAAGTTCTACAATTCCTTCAGTTTCATGTCAATTTCTGTTTCTCTGTTTAATTCCAGCAAAATTTATACTTAATACTTTTTCATGATAATAACATGTATGTTATGATTCCATTTAAATGTATACACTCACCTGCCCTCCCTCTCTGTCACACTTCTGTTCTTTCATTCTTCTCTCATTCATCTGACTATATGCAAAAATATGTCTGGAATGCTACTTACCACATATTAATGATGTTTCTTTTTGGGTGGTTACATCTCAGATGATTTTTTTTTAAATGAATTTTGTACTTTCTTATATTGCCTTCCCTTAAAAACACAATAAATATGTCATTTAAAAAAACAATGAAGTCATTATTCTTTTAAGAATTCAAGGGTAGTGTGGCTGTGAAACTTTCCATTTAGAAAAGATAGGCATTGGCCAGAGTAATTGTGTAGTGGTAAGCTTATTTGACAGTTCCCATTTGCTAAGTGTTTCTGGTAAGCAGGATGTCGGGATGGGAGATGCAGAAATGGATCCTGTCCTTGAGGAGCCTCAACATGTGTCAACCCTTGATGCCCAAGGGTGGAGCCTGCAGCAGCAGCAGCATCAACCCCTGGGCTCTTGTTAGATTCACAGCAACTTAAACTCAGAGCCACTGGATTCAAATCTGCATTTTTATGCGATCTCCAGGTGATAGGAATGCACTGTTCAGGAGTTAGCTCTAATGTAGGAGTAATGAAAGGAGAATCCAAAGAAACCATCTGAGCAGTTCTGAGGTCACAGACCTAATTCCGAGGATCAGGAAAGTTTACCCAGAGAGAGAGAGGGATTTGGAATACCTCCTGAAGGTTAGTTTTTATGAGGAGCAGCACAAGCCAGAGGTGGGATTTGCCTTGGTGGTGGCAAGAGGTATCCTGTGCCATAGGGCTGAGCAGTATGCCCGGGGGGAGGCAAAGGACACATGACAAGGAAAGGACACGTGACAGATGGCCTTTCATGCCACTCCCAGCCACAGGCGTCCATCCTTCAGATGAGGGGGTGCCAGGAGGTGCTCTGCAGGACGATTTGGGAGGGGGAGACTGGAACAAAGAACTTCAGAACACAGGTGCAGCTGTTCTGGTGGGAGACAGCAGCATGAGGCCAAGCGTGTGCTAGGGCACTAGGGATAGAAAGCAGAGATGGGGCCGGCGTGGCCTTGGCCACCACACAACTCTTCCCTGTGCTGTAAACCTCGTGGCTGCTGTGAAGTTCAAGGGCTTTTCACATGAGGCACCTTGTGATGCTCTGAATACTAAGGGAAGGAGGAAACTGCAGACTTTTACTCTAACCTAAGGGAATTTATAGTTAACTAAGTGAAGTTAGCAGAGTTGGCTACAGAGCAATATCTAATCAAGTGTACATATGGAGAACATGAATAATAACCCGTAGTGATTATTGGGAAAAAGTATTAGGATGTCTTTATTTGTGTATGTGCGTGTGTGTGTGTGTGTGTGTGTGTGTGTGTGTGTGTGTTTAATCTTGGGCTGTTGCTCAACACTATGGGTACCTTGGAAGCCCTTCTTAAAATCTGAATCTTATGATTATCCTTTTAAAAAGCAGGTCATTTCATTTCATTGTGTTTGTGTGTTACCATTTTATGCAGAATTCTGTTTTTAAGTTCAGTTATTAAGAAAGAGTACTAATCTGTCTTTAAACTGGTGCTTTAGGCCATGAAGAAATGGTGAAGGGACTGCCCCAACATGGTGACTTTCCCAGACTGCAGTCAAAATATCAAGAAACTATATAGCAAGGGTCAGCAACCTAAGGCCCATGGGTCAAATCCAGCTCATCACTTGCTGTTCTAAGTACAGTGTTATTGGAACACAGCTACACACATTTCTTTCCCTGTTACCTATGGCTGTATTCACATGTGACAGCATAATTGAGTATTTGTGATAGAGACTATGTGGTTGCAAAGTCTAAAATATTTACTACCTGACTTTAGTTCCCTATACCTTGAATATATTCCTAAAACTAAACTGTCTTTTTCTTAGGGCAAAGAAAAGTTCAGCTCAAAATTTGATGAATTTTCTTGTATCATAAGCATTGCTTAAATTTTCCTTTTCTATTTCTGTACACGTAATTTTTTCCAAAATGGAATAAATTTTTGAATTTTTTCCTTTAATTTCAAATGAGTATCCTCCACTTCCTTCTCTTCTTCCTCTTCCTCCTCCTTCTTCCTTCTGTAGTTATTGCTTTAAAGTAAGAGTCAGTAAACTACCATCCAGGAGCCAAATTTGCTTAATCTATCCTTTTTTTTTAAATAGTTCTCAAGCTAAGAATGACATAAACATTTTCAAATCATTACATTTTAAGTAGCTGCAAAAAGGACATACATAAATAGCCTCAGCTTTGCAATTCTCTCACAGATTATACAATATATACTATCTAGCCCTTAAAGAAAGTTTGCTGATCCCTGAATAAAGACCCATGTGATAATAATGGGAAGAACTTGCTGAATTATAGCGAAATTTGCACTTTAGACTATTTTTAGACTAATTTTACTTCTTTGGGGTATACATGGTCCAGGGGTAGAAATCACACCATGACCAACTGATGGATGGGCAGTAGTGATTCCATCAACCAGTGTAAAGCATGGCCTTGGCCACAGAGCTTGGAGCTGGTTGTTCAAAATGAAATGTAGGACTCTTGTCAGTGACTGGGAACAGAAGCCCTTGCTTATGGCCTGAAGCACAAGGGCTGCAGAGGGAGGCCTGCAAACACTATGGGTACATTTTGCTTTCATCAGGATTCCAGCCTTATTACAGACAGAAATAAGAGAAGGTCAGAGCTGAGGAAATTGCAGAGACATGGTGCCAAATCCTGCTCATGCCATGCCTAAAGCTCCTCCTACCTGTCCACTGCTGGGTCATGTGGGTCACTAAATTCTTCTTATTGCTTAAGTTGATTAGACTTAGGTTTTTGTTATATGTAAATTAATTGGGAGCAATGATACATAATTTTAGGGAAAAATCATTTGATTAGGCCTAGTTCTTCCGCCTACAGGCCAGCTATGGCATTCCAAGACATAATTCCATTTTGGCCTCCCATCCCACTCAGTTTCCAGGATACAGTTATCGAACTACTCCACTGAGACCTGGAAATCCCCTCTCTCACAGTTCTTCAGAATCATCCTGCAAGACCGCTGTCTTTACCAAAAGCTCTGAGGAGCTGACTATAGTGAAGCACACCCAGGGATCCCAGCGGTGCCTCCAGAATGTAAGACCAAAGGCCTTACACCAAATGCTCCAAGGAGCTGGAGTGGAGCACACCCAGGGATCCCAGCGGTGCCTCCAGAATGTAAGACCAAAGGCCTTACCAAATGCTCCAAGGAGCTGACTGCAGCGAAGAACACATGGGAAGGAACACACCGGACAAGTTGGAAAGTAAAACAGACCTTAGTCTGGCCAGACGGCACTCCCAAAGCAAAGTAGCTTAGAGAGGCGTCAGTCCAGAGGCCGAGGCTCTTTTTATAGGGGCTTGCAGGGAAGTTAACAGGCAAAATTTACAGAAGAAGGAACAAAGGTTAGTGGTCTTACATTTGTATGTTAATTAGCCTGACAAGTACTGATAGTCAGCAGATGCTTTGTAGATTGTTCTATAGATAGTGGTGTCCGGAACAAAGAGTTGGATAATTATAGCTGATATGGATCTTATCTAGTATCCTGGAACTAAGAAGCATCTTTATCTATTTACTCACATTCAATTACAGTTGGGGCTAGGGTAGTTGTATGATTACAGAGTTATGCAGTCCCACTCTTCAGCATCCTTTCCCAGCCCCGCCCACCCGTCCACAGTCCACAGACTCTCATTGGCCCCATTTAGGGGGACACCAGGTTATTATAGCAGCCAGCCACATTGGGATAAACAAGATGTAACAAAAGACTGGAGGGCAGTGGAACTAAGAACAATGAGGAACTATGCAGATGAAGATTTGGTTCCTCCCAGGGTATCTCCCGAAGGTGTGGTCTTGCCCTGGAGCATCACAGCATCACGGATTACTGAGGTCTCAGTTGTGACTGGAGGCCAAATGGAATTATGTCTTGGAATGCCATAGCTGGCCTGTAGGCAGAAGAACTAGGCCTATTCAAATGATTTTTCCCTAAAATTATGTAGCATTGCTCCCAACAAATTAAGATACCCTAACTGGTGGGATGTTGTTCTGGCTCTAAGAATGTTACAGAAGAGCTTTAGGAGCTGATTTCCTGAATTACTTTATTTTGGGTACATCAAAAATCATTGTAAAAAATTTAATTATGGTCTTTAATAACATGGAACAGGAAAATGGGAAGAACAGTTATACTACCTGACTGAATCAAGATAGGAAAACATCTGATAGGCAGGAGCCCATTGACAAACACAACACAGTGGAATTTAATAAGAATGGGTAAAGGTTGAACACAGATGGGCACATCTACCTTCGCGGTACCCATGAGAACCAGTAAGGACTCACCAGTACCACGACGTGACCACCAAAACTGCTGGCATGGTTTTAGGCTGCATTATTTCCTATATCTTCTCTTTGCTCCTCAGGTCCTACCATTAGCTCAGTGCCGGGGTCCAGACCTGAAAGGGATCCAGAGAGACTGACACTCGGAGTAAGTGAGCAGGCAGACAGTTTGAAACTGCAGCCAGAGGACTGCTAATGCTCCGGTGATGACAGTGCCCACGGTAGTCAGCAGTCACACAGTATGTCATTTTGTCCTCACAGCAGTCTTACATTGGGGGCCATCATTCACCACCCTTCATAAACGGATGAGGGAAGCAAAGCTTAGGTTCAAAGCCTTCCCACAGTCACACAGTCATAAGTGGTAGAACCATGGGAGGAAAAGCACAGGACACAACTTGAAGTGATGAGTGCAGCATCTTTAAAGATGAGAAAGGCTTTCAGGAGGAATGAGGATAAAAATTTGTTTGTTGCGGCTCCAGTTAGTACCCAGACCAGTGAGTAGATGTGACAGGGAAACAGATTTTGGGGTCTCTAAAAGCCCATCTGTTGTTCTTCCTCTTCTTCAGTGAAGGAGGGATTTTCTTTTCCTGATGCCCCTCATTCCTACTCCCTCTTCCTGTGGGAACCTAGTTGCACGGCTCCACAGAAATCCACGAAGCTCAGCTGGCCAGACTGGATGTTCTTCCCAGTCCTCGGTCACTGTTCCCCGGGCTGTTTGAGGTCATGTTTTGTTTCTCCACCTCTTTTGAACTCCTTTGCCCCTTGGTGCCCTTTACTTATGACTGTCTGGTGAGGCCTGGCCCCAGGGTCTGGTCTCTGAGCTGCTCTTCTGGTGACTCTGTTCCCCATATGCCACTGTGATCTTCAGCAGAGCCCTTTTCCTGATTTTCACATCTCCTTTCCAGATGCTCCATTTGGCATCAGAGACTCAACAAGGCAAGACTCAGACTTGCTTGAGCCCTCAAACTGTTCTGCCCCCTAAGCCTCCCATGTGTGAGGGCAGCCTGGCTGTCCTGTTCCTCCAGTCTGTATTTTGTTTTTCTTGGTATAGGGAATTGAACCCAGGGCCTTCACACTGAGCTACATCCCTATCCCTTTATTGATTTTTTTATTTTGAGGCACATTCTCATTAAGTCACTAAGTTTCCAGGCTGAGCTTGAACTTGTGATCCTCAGCCCCTTGGAGTTCTGGGGTTACAGGCATGCACCACTATGCACAGCTATATTCTGTTCTTCAAGTGCCTGAAATCAACTACCACATCCTCTCAACTTTTCATTTGTGAGCTCACCCTCCAAATATTTGTCCTTGTTATCTCTCTCTCTCTCTCTCTCTCTCTCTCTCTCTCTCTGAAACAGGGTCTCACTGTCTAGTTCAGGCTGGCCTTGAATTGACTAGGTACCCCAGTCTGGCCTCAAATTTGTGTCGATCCTCCTGCCTCAGCCTCCAGAGTGCTGGGATTACAGGCGTGTGCCACCACACCCAGCTCTTCATGTCTCTTTAATACTCTAGTCATTGCATACATCCAAATCCTGTCTGTCCTTTTCTAAGAACCTATGGCAATTCCTCCTGCCCATCAATTTGGGTTCATTACTCAGCCCAGGCAGCTGTTCTCAATTTCTTCCCAGCAGAACCGTTTGTGCCTATCTTGCTAGCTCTGTGCGAGTGTTCACTGCCCTGACTTTCAGACTTCTTGTGTCCCTCTTTACCTGATTCACTCTCACTACTCTCTTTTCTAACAGTGGTGCTGTCATTTGCTCCTTCATCTGTTATTCTCTTGAAGCCCATTTTTCAGTCTACTCCTCCCACTCACTAATCACTTTTTCTTCAGCACCCTCTAGTTTTGTAGCCTACTGAATTTTACCTCCTAGCCCTTTCTTAGAGACTCTGTTGGGCTTTTCCATGTTAAAAAAAAAAAAGTTCCTCAGTTCCACCAAGTAGACTTTGAAATTCATCAGGGCAATACCTTATCTGTTCACATCCAGCACTGGACTGCTCAGACTCAAAAGGAAGAGAAAATAACATTGACAATTCAAGTTCTTCTAGTGTGCCAGTCACTCTAATTAGCACAGTATAACCAATACCCTTGTTTTAAGATGAAAAAACCAAAACCCAGTGACTTTCCCAAGGTCACAAAACTGATAAAATTTGAATCCAGGACTTGAGTCCAGGCAGGTGGGTCCAGAGTCTACATGCTGGGAGCATAGAGAGCGGTGGTTAATCCCAATCCTGTACCCTTCTGAGAACCAATAGGACATGACACTGCCCAGTGTTTGCATGTAATAATGACTGTAAGGATGGCATTGACAGAGGCAACCTCATCGCTGACCATGACCTCAGGGAGAGTGGACCAGAGACTTTGGAAAGCCATTGGTTAAAAATTCCCTTGTTTTATTTCAATAGTTGTTTAGGACAGATGTTATTAAAAGAAAGGACTTGCTTCTGTTTTCAGATGCCCTTGTTCTTTGTAGAAGTGGTAAATATGGAAACTTTTGCTTGATCTTATACCCTATCAAAGTTTTGATATTTTACCTATTCATAAAATTGAGTTTCTTTATCTGTGCCTTCTTTTTAGAGGACCCCTTTCTATATTCTTTGTTTGGTTGTCTAGGAACATTTTGCAACCAGATCTATGTTTTTATTGTATTGTATGTTTTATTGTACAAAATCAGAGCAGTTGCTTCGGAGAATTAATTAGACCTTTTTTTAAAATTAGCTTCATTTTTTCCCTATTTTATGATAAAAAGAAATGTTAAGTATTTTTAAAGGACATGTTTATGGAAAAAGAAGATATTTGGAAAAGCTAATCTTTAGGGCAGTGGTAAAGGCCAAGCTGAACATTCACTGGTGATGTTGCTACACAGGAAGCATGAGCAACAGACATACAAACCAAAGTTCACGGTAATAATGGCCACATCTAGACACATTTTTAGAGCAAATAGTATATCAGATTGCCAACAGATAAATTTTGTTGTAAAATTCAGTCATATTCCATAGTGCTTTTTGCCTTGGAATTTTATAGAGATATTTAAAAGTAAATGGTTGTAAGTATCAGCTCAAGTTCAAAGAGAAGTTGTACCTTTCTGAGATAGTCTCGACATTAAGTCTGATTTTTAAAACCTGAGCATAAGATCCTACCATCCATCCACCGCCACTCTTTTATTTGGAACGTAACATATTTGTTATCTGGGGACTGCCTGAGTGTACCTTCAAGTTTTTAACTTTTAAAGTATTTCTAAGAAAATATTTTTAGAGAATATTAAATTTTCAAATGGAAACAGGACGTCTTGTGATATAATGAAAAGATAAGTGAAGATCAGTGATTTGGAAAAAAACGCTTTCCAAAAGTGACCCTGCTGTGTGACTTTGGGCACACCTGGCCAGTTTGGGAAGAGGGAGCAAGGTCTCTCTTCCAGCTGGGAACGGTAGGCTTTTGTGTCCGGCTACCAGTTATTTCTTATTGTAACAGTGCCCTCTTGTGGTCATATCCGTAACCAATTCTTTTGCAAAGTAAACTGCATTCATTTTTTTCAGTTCTTTCTAATAGCTGTACTTCATATTATGATGCCACTATGACTTGTTTTTCAAAGATAAATCATAATTGGAAATCAACAGCTAATTAGAACAGGATACAGAGCCCCAAACCCCATCTTACAAACAGTTCTTTTTGGTTTCTTCAGAAACTGAACACAGCCAACTTGTCACTTACCTACATGGAAATACCTTGTGTGCACTGAGTGTTTTGTATCTTCCTCTTCCTCCTAGGGACCAGGGGAAGAGGTGGGCCAGAGCTTCCTCATGCCCCAGCGTTTCGGACCTGAGCAGGCTGGAGACCAAAGCGGGTGAGATGCTTATGTTCCTAGTGGTCCTCAGCACACCTTCATCCACAGCTACTCTCTTGGGAAGTTTGCCCTGAAGATGTGTGGTGTTGGCTCACTGTGTGGAAACTCTAGGAACTGTGTCCAACTTGGTCAGAAATCAGTGTTTAATTTTATGAGTTTTTATTATTTTTACAAAGTATCTTACCATTACCTAACTCTGGTGCCTCAAACATGATGGATTATAGTCTTAATGATTTTACAGAAACTATTTAGTCAAAGCATTTGGAAAATTGCAAAAAAGTTGGTATCATCATAGTTCTTGGGTTCAAAACTTGAGTGAAATCATTGCTTACTTAAACTATTAACCATGTTAAGACAGCCCTTTCAGGCTTTAAACTATTTAATTGAGAAAATTAGGCAATATAAATTATAGGCTAGAAATAATACAAAATGTATTAAAGGAGTGGAATATAGCAGTAAGAAAAGTTAAAAATGTACATTTATAATATCAAATGAAATTAATATAAACATAATTTTAAGAAGGAATGGATAAGAAAAAAGTGAAAATAGAAGAAAAAAATGGAAACAAAGCTTTTGTACATAGGAAGGGGAGGGGGTTGGGGGGGGAATGGGATAAAATAAAATAAAACTTATTTTTTTTAAACCCATAATTTTAGATATAAAATTAAGTTGCACAAACAATGACATAAATTATGGGTTATAGATCTATGTGGTAAGTACGCAAATCCAAGCATTGTTTCCAGTTGCTGCCCAATTTGGAAAACTGGTAACCTCCAGAGGGGGAAGAAGGAAGAGGATGGAAAGAGGGAGACACACAGAGAACCTTAACTGTGTCTGGAAAGTTGTATTTCTTCAAAATAAGGGGAAGAGAAGGGTAAAAGTATGGTACAGTGTTACTATCTGACCAAACTAGTGTGGGTACACAGGCGTTTGTTATAGTCTTCATATTTTTGTACACATGAAATTTTATGACACCAAACTAATATTTGGTTAAGAATTACCAGTAATGCATGTGCATGTTTATAGCAGCAGAATTCATAATAGCTGAATCTTGGAGGAAGCTTATATGTACATGAACAAATGAATGGATAAAGAAAATGGGCCATTTGCACACAATGGAATACTACTGTTCCTTAAAGAAACATAAACTTGAGTCATTTGTAGGAAAATGGATGCACCTTGAGGCCATAATCTTAAGTGAAGTAAATCAGACACAAAAGCTTAAATATCACTTGGTTTCACTTATTTGATAAATAAAAGCAAAATAAAAGCTAGCTATTAGAAAGTAGGGAGATAGAGCTTTCTCAAATGGGAAGGGGATCTAGGGATAGAGGAGGGAGTAGGGAGGGGAGGTACAGGGGATGAAACAAAGGAATTAAGATGTGTTAGGTACATATGACGACTCCCCACAAGGAATGTAAACATGATGTACTGCAAATGTATACTAATAAAAAAGGGGAAAAATAATTATCTTCAAAACTAGTTTCTTATCAATTAATGACTTTTGTGGCCACTGGAAATTGCTCTAGCACTTAGGAAAATCTTAGATATTCTAATTTCTAATTCTAATTTTTGTTGCTAAGGATCTTAACATTTACATGCTAAAAACATCAGCCAATCCTAACATTGTGTCAGGTTTTTGTGCTCAGAACTCAAAGCTGTGGTTAACAACTATAACCACTGAGACAGCAAAATCTTCAAAAACATGCTGAATTTTTTGCTTAACTTACCCAATTTCCTGTTGAATCATAATTTTTATATTTAGCAAACTATGAACCTAGATGAAAGGGCTTTCTAAAATATTAGGTTGTTCCATAAGACTGAGACAAACTCTATTGTTGTGTGTGTGTGCATGTGTGTGTGCATGTGTGCACGCATGTGTGTGTGCATGTGTGCACGCATGTGTGTGTCTTGAAAAGCAATCACACAGTTCCGTGCTTCAGTTTGGAGCATAACTCACAGATATGTACAGAGTGGAGGTGGAGGAGATGCGTGGGGTGAAGAATGAAAAGCCGTAGCCAGACACAACTACATACAAGGATTCCCAGCAGGGAGAGGGGACGGGAACCTTATATCAATGTCTGCCCAACTGCTATTCTGAGACAAAACGAGTCTGAGAAACATTCAGAAGGTTGTGGGAGGGTTAAATAAACTGTTCTGTGACTTCCAGCTCACTCCTATAATTCAGCTCTTCTTGGGATTAACATGTTTTTGATTCTGTTTGTCCTGAGAAACAAGTTAGTAATTATGGTTTCTCATAACACTACCTTATTCACATATTGCGTAGAAGGTAAAAATGGTGATCTGTACCCACTGGGCTTAAATCTGTATTTCTAATAAACTCAAGTCATCATAAGAGTGTATTGGTTAAATTAATGGTTATTGACCTATCATCTTCTGGCTTTTCACTTGCCTTGATTAATGTTGATTTTATTCATATACCTTGGACTTTCAGTAGTTTACAATGAAATGTGAGTGGCCATTTTTATATTGCTTGAATATTCACGTTTACTTTTAAAATTCATATGTATGACTTGTCAAAGTTAAGACAGACTCATGAAGATAATGAGTCAAAAATTGAGCTGATAGTCTACAGTCTTTTATCTGTAGTTCTGAAGTCCGCAAAACTCTAAAAGTTGAAATACTCTTCAGACTCTTTTAGTGGCAATACCTCATCTGAGCTGATGGGAAGCCAATTACTCTTTGTTAGGGTGGGCATTCATGTATTTTGCTACAGGGTGCTCTGCTGGAAGACCCTATTGGGTTATATGTAATATGCACTGTGCACACTACATTTCCTTTCTAAAATCTAGATATTTCTTTTTAAATTTCTTTAAAAATTTTTATTAGCATATGTTTGTAGTACATAATGATTACATTCATCATAGGAATTGGTGCATGTACATAACACATCTTATTTCTTTTTACTTCCCCTTCCCTTCCCTTCCCTGTCTCCTTTCCCCATTTACAAATATTTATCTCCCTGTTTCCTATTACCTATCTTTTATTTTGCTCTTTAAATTATTTATACTTTGAGTTTCTCATACAAGAGAAACCATGTGATATTTAAGCTAATATTTATCTCAATTAACATGGTCTCAGGGTGCATCAATTTTCCATAAATGACTCAAATTTATTCTTCTTTAGTAGTACTCCATTGTGTATAAGGACCACATTTTCTTTATTTATTCATCTGTTAATGGACATATAAGCTTCTTCCAAAATTTAGCTATTATGAATTCTGCTGCTATAAACATGGTATGCATGTATCGTATGAAATATGATGCCTGTAACACTTTTGGGGATATACCTAGAAGGAAAATAGCTGGGTTAAATTGAATTTCTATTTTTAGTTTTTTGAGGAATCTTCATACTGATTTCTATAGTGGTTTTACTAGTTTACATTCCCACGAACAACATAGAGGGGTTCTTTTTTCCTCCATAGCCTCACCAGCATTTATTATTTGGTTTCTTGATGATAGCCATTCTTTCTGGAGTAAGATGGAATCTCAGTTTTAATTTGCTTTTCTGTAATGGCCAGAGATGTTGAACATTTCTTCATGTATTTATTAGCCATTTGTCTACTCTATATTGAAGAGGGGTGCATTTAAGAAAAAATAACTGAAGTCTGTAACCCCAGCATTGGGAAAGCTGAGGCAGGAGGATTTTGAGTTCAAGGCCACCCTGGCCACTTAGTGAGCCTGAGCTACACAGTGACACTCTGTCTCACCAACAGAAAAAAAAAGAAGGAGGAAAGACTCAAAACTCAAAAGTTTGCCTTGCTGATAGTCATCAGCGTCCACAAAGCTTAACACTATGAATTGTCACAGTCATATTTTAGCATTCTGATTTTATATTATCTTACCTGAGTTTAATTTAGGGTAATTTGATTAGAAGACTGGTAGTTCTAATCAAAATTAATTGGGTTGGGTGCAAAGTGAAATTTAATTCTGTAGTTTATTAGTTTTAGTAATAAATAGGAAATGCTTTTGACTGTGCTCTATTACAATTCCTTTTTCATGACTCTTTCTCCTACTGTGGATTTATTTTGCAGTCTCAAAAGCCAATTTGCAAGAAAAGGATACAGAAATAGAAATAGACGAAGTCTTTTGGAATACAAGGATCGTACCAATTTTGCATGAATTAGAAAAGGGTAAAAAAATAATTCTTGTTTTAAATCAAAAATATCTGTGGTTATTTATATATTCCCTATTGCCCTGATATTTTTAGTATACTTTGACTGTCACTTCTGTGAACATGTTCCAAAATAAATGAAGTCATCTGTTTATTTACCCAGCAATGTTTGTATTAAACATTACATGTAAATAAAAAATTTAGTGAGTAAAATTGTACTTCAAATGCACCAAAAAGCTGACTTCTAAAATTCCTCTATAATACAAATTAATGATCACCTCCTCTACTCAAGAAAAGGTTTATTTAACCTCTCTAGGGAAACTGCTTATATAGAATTAGAAAAGATTTCAGGACTCTGAAATTGAATGAGAATGAGTCTCATGGATGGCATCCTACACAACTGTCCCATGTTTTTCTTGATCCAGCTGTGTAAGATCTCCTACTCTTCCAGGTTAAGCACATCTTTTGGGGACCACTAACACCATAGGATGTGGCCTGGGCCTAGCCTTTTCATTATGGAATAAAGGTCCACAATGCTTCATGGGTCCCTTCAAGGGTATTAGAAACCAGGTAGAGGATGTCTCCCCACTTTCTCCCTCTTTGTAGCCCCTCAAAGATTCCATTTCTGAAGGTGAACCAGGCTCCCCTGGAGCTGTGGTCATAGCCCCAGTGTCAAGCTTGTTGCCTAGCACCCAGTGCATAGCAGGCCCTGGGTTAGAATTGTTGGATGAATGCTCCTTGGAAGCACAAATCACATGGAATCCAAAGGAAGACAGTCCAGGAGAAGCAGGGTAAATCAGCCCTCCAGAAGCACACAGGGCATGCACAAGACCTCCCCTACATGTTCTAGCCACTCCCCTTCTTGGCTCCCTGTGGATGCCAGGCTGTGCTCCTACTAGCGGGGAAGCCTTGGATAGAACATCTGGTCTTAGTGCTGCTGCTCGCTAGCTATGTAGTGTGGAGAATTGTCTACAGTCTATGCTCAGTAGTGTCTATCTGTCAGGCAAGGGGTAGATGAGACCAGATCACCTCCAAAGTCCTCTGCAGCCCTAAATCCTAAGAATATGATCGTGATGCCGTTTCTCCTCCAGAGTCATTAATTTTCACCCTCTTATTAGCATGCCAGGTGCACCTTGGGCCCTGTTTTGGGGAGATGTGTGTACAAACTAGTAAGAATAGCAGTGAGACTGGGGAAGGGGTAAAAAATAAAATGCTTCAGGGCCAGGGATTTAGCTCAGTGGTTCTGCCACCTGTCTCACAAGTGCAAGGTCCCAAGTTCGATCCCTGGTACCAAAATAAAATAAAATAAAATAAAATACTTCAGTGGGGAGAGAGATCACTGAGGTCTGTCTTGGAGGAAGTTCTCAGACAGAAGGATTTAAGAGGATGCTGAGTGTGCTGCCCCACACACATCCCAACAGAGTGAACTGAGGACACCAGCTGAGGAGCCAGGGGGGTTGAGGTTCAAAGTGTGGATGTGTCTCCTTAGAAGGGCCATTCTACACTGAAATGTGGCATTGTTCTTCCTGGACAACTTTAAGAGCAGCAAATGGTGGTGAGGCTGGATTACTTAACCCCTTTGGATGCTTTTTAACTTCTTTTGACATAATTTCAGGTTTATAGAAAAGTTGCAAGTGTAGTTAAGAATTCCTATATACTTTTTACCCAGATTCCCCCAATATTAATATTTTATTGCATTTGTTTATGACTTTCTCCTTCCCTCTCTGTCCCTCTTTCTCTACCCCCTACACACACACACACACACACACACACACACACACACACACACATTATTTTTATATTCTTAGGACCTCTTGAGAACAAGTTACCAATGTGTTGCCCTGTATTTCTAAGTATTTTAGTGTGTTTTTATAAACAAGGGCACCTCTTACATAGGTAGAAATTACCATATAATAATTAATTGTCCCAGTAATTTTCTTTGTAGAAAAAGAAAATCCTGCACCACAGCCATTCGTCCCATCTCTTTCATGAGCTTGACATATTTGAGGAGTACAGGCCATTTATTGCATAGATCCATGAACCAGGGTTGACTCGTGTTTTCTCACAACGAGACAGGTTAGGCACCTGAGCCCGTACATTGCACAGGAGATTCTGTGTGCTTCTCAGTGCCTTGTGTCAGGAAGTCCATGATGCTGATTTGTTCCCTTGCTGGGGATGGGAACTTCAGGCACTTGGACCAGGTGGTGTCTGCTAGGGTTGTCTTCTGTAAAGTTGTTATTTTCCCTTTTTAACTACTAAGTATATTGTAGGGGAAAGTTACTGTGTATAACAATCATAACTAATTGGTATAGAGGGATTATTTGATCATTAGTTTAAAATTTGATCTGTGATTCTTGCTTTTTAATTTCTTTCTCTTTTTTTGGTACCGGGGATCGAACTTGGGACCTTGCACTTGCGAGGCAGGCAGCGGCACCACTGAGCTAAATCTCCGGCCCCTTTAATTTCTTTTTAAGCTTAAACTACTACTGTTGAGTAAAACCAAGCAAGCTGAAGGGTTTATAAGGGGAGAAGTGTTAGAAAAAGACCTTGGGGCCACCCACAGCCCATGAGTGGCCCATACCTGGACTTGGGGCTTATGAAGAAACAGCCAGTCACAGAAGAATAAAACAACACAATAAAAGTGTTTGATACAATAGAGTTCAGATTTTTTCCTTTATTTAAAGTTGGTCTAAGTAATTTCCCATCAATTCATTTATTTAAGTGCATAACCAAATGGCATTGAAGGTTACTTAGCTATTGAGGTTTAAATTTTTTTCTTAAATGTTATTGTTGAAAAGAGCTAAAAATGGCCTGAGTCATTTCCTTCTGCAGGCACACACTTCCTCTATGTGGGCTTCTAAGAGCACATTATGGTATTTATTTAAGATTGGTTTCCTACTTTTAAATTTTGTGATGGAATCTATCAGAGATAATATTTTTAATGTAATACCTTATACCTTGGATTCTTTCATTTCCCCTCATGTTCTCTTTTATGTGCTACTTTTGCTCCTGTATGCCTCTCATGATGGCTACCACTTTCAAAAATGACTTTCCTCAAAATCATAATTATAAAGTAAAATGTTCTATGTCTCTCTGTTTCCTAACTAAAATCTCCTTTTCATTTTTCTCTTTTCTGATAATAGTGGATTTGGTGACATTTTGAGCTTTTGTTCCATGAAAGCCTTCTTTTATCACATGACAGTCATTTTCACAGGAAAATATTGATATTGTTTTCATCAATAGATATATTAGAAAATGAATATGTGTGCAATTATGTTATAGATTGTGTGAATAATATTCTCACCATACTGTGTGCTATTGATTCAAAGATATGCTACTTACTTAGCATGAGATCTATTGAGGCACTGGGTACACAACCCAACACACACACGTAAATGTGAAAAATAAGCAGTGGTACAAGGTACTGTTTGTTGAGTGTGAAATAGTACAATTTTCTGGAGACACCAAAACATAGACTTAAAGAACCAAAATCAGCAGGGAAAGGATAAGAACATTCTAGGCCTGTAGAACTCTGTTAAGAAAGGTGGAAGGCAGAGATGCAAGCAGTGTGCAGGTCTAGTTGGAGGGCATTTGGAGTAAAGGAGACTAACTGAAATAGGTGGCAGTTCCATTCTTTAATATACTTGTTGAAAGATGGTGTATTCTAGATAAGCTAATTGACTAATTGATTAATAAATGAGTCAACATGAAAGGAGATGGATCACAGATGGAAAAAAAAATCAAGCAGATGGAAGAGATATAAGAAGGTAAAGCCAGGCATTGTGGTGCACACCTGTAATCTTAGCACTCGGGAGGCTGAGGCAGGAAGATCGCTGTGAGTTCAAGGCCAGCCTGAACTGCATAGCAAGACCCTGTGGCAAAAAATCAAAATAAAACAACAACAACACAATGGCAAAAATATGGTTCAGGAATTTGAAAATGTCTATGGAAATAACTATAGGGTTTTCACCAGCAGTCTATACTTGACAACTTGAAAACTTAATCTTAATTAGTAAATGTTACTTTACTCTCTTTGCTCTGACAGAAGAAAACATTGAAACGGTTTGTGCCACTTGCACAGAACTTCAACATGCTTTAGAGGAAGGAAACATGCTTGGAAATAAATTTAAGAGAAGAAGTATTCTCCTGAAGACACTCTATAAACTAGTTGACGTTGGTTCAGACTTGCTCAGCCTTAAACTTGCAAAAATTATCCTAGCAGTAAGTTTTTCTTTCCTTTGGTCTAGTAGACTGTAGCACATAGAAGCTTTGTTTGTTAAATGCTTTATTTGTAAATATTACAAAGAAGATTAGAAATGCAGTGCCTGTGTTTAGAATCTTGAAAAACTTCAGGTAAACAAACTGGCATCCAAGAATTTGACTAAAAAGTATTGTGTAAGGAACTAAGGCTGAGTACATGGAAACTGTTCAAATAAATTCTTACATTTGGATTGTGACTAGATTTTAAAGAAAAGAAAGAAAAAAGAAAAAGTAAGAAAGGGAAGAAGTAAGTGACAATGTCAAATATATTCAAAGCAAGCAACATGACCAGGGTCCTTGTTGGGCAGTGCAGGCCATGGTCTCTGTCCTCCTGTTTTTCCTGGGTACTTGATTCTGCCTTATGATTTAGAATATAACTTTAATTTGGATCACAGATATAAGAGCCAAGTGCTTTATGAACCAGCGTACAAGAGGAAAACGACTGCATGTGACCACAGGAAGGTCCCTCAGTGGTCACAGAAGGTCTCTCTTGTTAAATGTTAGAAGAAAAGTCTAGACACCAACTAGTCTGTAAAAACTTTATCTAGAACAAAATGATGCCATTGTTTGAGGAGAGCGCTTTGTTGTTAAGCTATAAACAGTTGGAACCAAAAGATAAGCTACAATTATTATAGAATGTTTTAAGAGAGCCGCAAAAACAAATGAATGAAGCTTTGTTTCCTGGTTTCATAAGAGTAAGAGCCTTATGTGAACGCCCCATAATTCACATTATGTAAAATCATAAAGTACACAGTGCAGGTGAGTCTTGGTGTACTTACTGAGAGTGTCCACTGTGTCTTAGATAATGAAGTCTTTTATAAAGCAGAATATTCTGACTGCATGTTCTACATAATTCTGAGAAAGCTACATTCTTACTTAGTTGTCATCCTAAACTAGAAATCATGACATGTGACTCAGAGCATAAAGTCCTTGGGATAGTGATTTAACCTTAGGGCTCTGTTGGTGTAGCTGCCCTGGGCAGGACCCAGGCTGCCAAAACCCAAGGATCCCTTTCACACTTTTCATTTGGATCCTGAACACATTGTTCCACATCAAGCCAAGAAAGAAATGAGCAAGTCACAAATTCTATAATGCTTTGCAGAGAAAATTTTACTTTGTTTATTAATGGTGTCACTCTATATACAGTGGACCAAGTGGGCCTGATGTATGAACAACTTGGGTTAATTGGACTAGTGGAAGATTCATCGGCCTCTTGTTAATCTATAGCATGTACCCAGGTAAACATCCAGATCTCAGCTGTACTAACTTAGTTACAACCAGCCCCCAGGAACCCATTGAGTTCGTAAGTCAAGGGTCCACTGTATGTGGCACAATTTAACTAATTTAGAGCCAAAACAAAACAAAACAAAACAAATAACAAAACTAAGTGATCTTCCAGGCAGTGAACAAATTCTAAACTGGGTGTGTGATTAAACAAAGCCCTCTCAGTGACATTGAGTGCCTTGCTGAATGAAGATAAGACTGTGGGTTAAACCAGAGCACAGGGTTAGGTAGCTTATGCCTTCTGGTTAACTACAGGACCATGAGGTCAGAAGGGGCCATTACGTCCAAATTCCTGTCTACCACTTGACCTGACTGTGTCATTGCAGGCAAGATCCTATGCAGGCTAGGCCTCTGTGAGGGTTTCCATGTGCAGTTTTTGAAAAGCCATATCAGAAGAATTGATGAAGGAGAATCACCAAAGACTAAAGATATATGGAACTAAGAAGCTTTTCACCTCTGCCAATATTTATTCTACCTACCTATTTAATATTATAATTCAGATATGTGAATTATTTCTAGTTAAGCACATTCAGAGAACATAATGTTAGTTGTTCTGATTTCTTGCATTCTTTGGGTAAATGGAAATTTGCCAGACATTCATTTTAATTTTAATCTTTTTATTTAAAAATCTTACAAAAATACATCAGCCTATATTAAGATTATTTTAAAGAGTACAAACATATGCATAGTATGGATGGAACTGTATTCCACAGCGGGGGGGAAATCTAGCACCCCATGCATTAGTATTGGGGATTGAATCCAGACCTTCTCACGGAGCTACAGTCTCAGCCCTTTTTGTTTGTTTGTTTGTTTTATTTTTTTAAGACAGATTCTCACAGTCACTAAAATAGCTCAGGCTGGGCTCAAATCTGCAATACTCTTGACTCAGCCTCCCAGAGTGCTGGGATTATAGGTGTACTACCATGCTTGGCTATTAGGAGTGATTTTTAAACTTTGCTTATTTTTCTTTAATTTGCCAAATTTGCTTTGAATGGAATAAAGTCCTATTTTCAGTATAAGAAGAAAAAACTATCCTATATGAAAACTTACTTTGTCAAGAGTTCTTCCTTAATACTGGGAATACAAGTGAATAAAATGCTCCTGTCCTCTAAGGCTGGCAGTGGAATAGGGGAGCCAGCAGCCAAAGGGCACAGTGAGCAGTATAGGGAGAAAAAGCTGGACAGAGGTAGTGGAGGGAGTGGGAAAGTGCTCATCTTTATGAAGTAGTCTGCAATTCTTGCATATAATGCCATATTTTATTATCTTTTCATACTTTTTTTTTTGAGACAGGGTCTTGCTATGTAGTTCAGGCTGGCCTCAAACTCACTATGTAGCCCAGGCTGGCCTTGAACTCCTGATGATGCTCCTGCCTCAGCTTCCCAAATGCTGGGATTACAGGCATTCACCACCATGCCCAGCTCTTTTCATGTCTTAAAGTTATAACTTTGTAGTTCTCAATGGAGAAGTGATAGGAATTTGCTTTGAATATAAACTGGTTTAGGTTATAGCAGTCCTGGAAGTTGTGGGAGGTCTGTATTCTCTCTCTCTCTCTCTCTCATTGCTGTCATTATTTTGATAAAACCCTTAAAACAAATTTTTTTCCCTTTGTCATTTTTCACTAAATGTGAGATGTGGTGGAGGAGGCATAAGTTGTAGTCAACAAGCTTTGTTAGGTGTAGAACACGTGCCACATAACACACATAGAAAGAGAAGCATCATGGTTATGACCGCAGGCACTCACAATCTAGTGGGAGATAGTCAGCTGATTCAGATATATTTCCAAATCCTAAGAACAAAATACACTGTGTTTCTATGAAACAGAAACCGCCACCTCCCCTCCCCACCCTTCCATACTGGGGATCAAACCAGGGCCTTCACACTGAGCTACATCCCCAACATTTTTTTTTTTTTTTTTTTGAGACAAGTTCTCCCTAAGTCGCTGAATTCCCAGTCTGCCCTGGAATTTGTGATCCTCCTTACTCCCAGAGTGCTGAGATTACAGGCATGTGCCACAACCTCCCCCCACCCCCAGTCATCTTGTTTTCTGGGTTTTTGAATGGTATTGCCATTTACTCAACAGCCCTGCTCCCAGTGCTGGAGATTGAACCCCGGGGGCTTAAGAAGGCTAGGCAGCTCTCCAGCCCTAACCTTTTTTGTGCCTGAGGGCAGAAAAATTCTCCCCTCTGGCCTGTCTTAGTTTCTGAGGCTTCAAAGAAAAACGGTGGCTCTCAGACTTTTAATATTCATGTGAACCCAGTAGGGAGCTTGTTAAAATGCAGATTCTGACTCCATAAGGCTGCGCCTGAGACTCTGCATTCCCAACACACTCAGGTGAGGGGGGCGGGGGGGGGCAGGTGCCGGAGCTCCTGGGCCACATTCCCCACCTCTGCCCTCCAGCCTGGGACTGAGCCACCCAGAGCTTATGCTCGGAAAGCATTTGTGGATCAGACAGAAGGAACCTTTAACAACAACAACAAAAAAAGAATGAACCTTTAACAAATATGTTAACAAATTCCATTATCTTTTACAAAAATCTAAAGAAACTCACTAGTAAACAATATTAAAGATAGTTTTGATACTAAAATAATGACCCATATGTTATCCTTTCACACAGAAATATTTATTTGTCCTGATGACTCATTCTGGTGAGCCTATTTTTACACTGTGGCAATGAAGGCACTAGATGTTCCCATCTAACTGGAGGGTTTTCTTTCTAGACATAGTGTTCAGTTATAATCTTTGTGACTGCTTCATATGAATAGTACTATGCTCCACGGTTTATCAAACTAGTCTCTATTATTAGACATTTAGATTTTTTTTTACTACTTTTGTTAAAGTGGTAAATACACAGCTACTTTAGACCATTTGATTCAGCTAGACATCCTATACTATGCTTTTCTTAAAAAGAAAATATACTTTCTTACTGCCCCCTATTTCATTTACTTAGATGTTTTTGTATGATTTAGAAGGTAATTTTCAATTTCAAGCATTAATGATTATCTCAAAGCACTCCAGAAAGAGCCTTAAAATAAATATATATGTATGGTCTAATCAGACAGCGTTAATTTTTAATATTTTTACACAAGGTGACAGGACGTACTTTTTTATTTTCCTTTTTTCCTTCACTATAGATTCTTTTTGAAATTATTTTACCCTGACATTGTGGTATCTATCTTTATTTTTGTGTTTAAAGGCAATTACCCCATTTGATTAAACGTATTAAAATTGTCTTACCTCCCTTTTCTTCCTCATACTCCTTAAAAATAACTAATAACTCACATGTAAATATAAAACATTACAAAGTAAGAAGTAAATGCTTATTATTAAAATGTTCTTACTCTGAAGATCATTTATATTGTATTTAATATAATTGAGATAGATACCGTAGTAAATATGTGGTTTCTGTAGAAACCACATATTTAAACTTTTCAAAGCTGGTTTCTGTAAAACTAATTATGTTTACAAATACTCTTGCTGCATTTTTAATATAGATATTTGTGTTTTTAAAAATATGGCATGTCTTTATTTCCCTCTGCATTAGAAATAGAAGTGTTTTCTTTCCCTGCAGCTTAAAGTGAGTAGAAAGAATCTTCTTAATGTCTGCAAACTTATATTTAAAATTAGCAGGAGTGAGAAGAATGATTCTCTGATTCAAAATGAAAACATTCTGGGTAAGTATCATTTAGTGCCACCACTAAGCAAATGTTACACTTGAGTACAAATGAAAAGTTTGGAGAGAAATTTATAATTAATAATAGCAGGAATATTTTATTTTCTAGTAAAAGCAGAAGTTATGAGATGTGATTGAAACATGATGAATGTTTAAAAATTTTTAAATGTACTATAGAAGACAGGTTGCTATCAATCCCCCTCAAAACCCTCTCCCTCACTTCAAAACTGATCCCCTTGTTCTTGCCACCTTGTGGAGCAGCTCCAGTAAGCATCTTTGGATTCACTGTTGCAGTTGCCTATGAATTCATTCAGAATGTTCGACTTTCATGGTCATTTTGACTTTGGAGAAGTGCTAAAGTTGCATGATGTTGCCAGAGCTGGTGAATAAGGTGACAAGGACATACCATAGGGTTTTTACAACCTCAGTTTCAGGACATGTGGCAGTAGCATTCACTATATTTTTATCACACTATGTAAACACACTTATAAGGGAGGACTTCTAGGGCCAGGGATTTAGCTCAGTTGTTTTGTCACCTGCTGTGCAAGCGCAAGGACCTGAGTTCGATCCCCGGTTCAAAAAAAAAAAAAAAAAGAGAGGACTTCTAACAGTGACAAGAATGTTAGGATAAGTGTGTTTGAAGCAAGGAGTTGAGAGGGCTTAATGGCGATGTTTGTTATACTGTAATACATTTTTAAAATTTAGACATTCACTTTATATTTTTATTCCCCATGTATGCGATGCTTATTTTTCATATGCTTCTCTGTATTTTCCCATTACGTTTAATGGATCATTTGGAGCCTGTATGACAGATGGGGCTTTGTTTTGTTTTCTTAATATTATATTATTAATATTACATGACTTTTCAAGGTGCATTTATAAAAAATCATTTTCTAGTCATGAATTTACTATTAGAAAAAAACACCTAGTAGTTTATTTTATAATTAAAATATTAGTCTTTTGATATAGTAAGAATGACTAAAAATTAAAAGACACCTGTACTGTTACAGAAATCTGACATCAAAATTTCACATGTATAGGTAAAGAAGTTTTATTACCTTTTAATCACCTAGCTATTAATACCTAATTCTTGATGTATTTCTAAACAATTTTTTGTTTGTTTGAGAGAAGGTCTCACTATTTAGTTCAAGCTGGTCCTGAACTCACTGTGTAGCCTAAGTTGGCCTTGAACTTGCAGCCATTCTTCTGCCTCAGCCTCCTGAGTGCCAGGATTATACATGTGTGCCACCACATCCAGTTTAAGTACCTAAGATGCTTACTCACCTAAATGGAAATATTTCATTAATTTATGTTACTGATACAGGGGAGACACTCTCAGTCTTCTTATGGTAACATAGGGTAAATGATCTAAATTATCTCAATACTTTTTTTCTAACCCCAGCAGACAGGGTCAAAACCAATGCTGAAAGAAATGTCTAACACTAAATCAACTAATTAAGAATCGTACAAAGAAAGAATCTGACAAATGATCACATTAACATTAATAAACTTAAATATAAGTTTTGCATTATTACCCTTTTAGAGTTGCTTGGTTTACTTCTAAAACTAGTAGTTGGATAAATATTCTTAAGTTATCTTGGGAAAGATTGGATATTATACCCAAATTGGCCCTTTTATGTGGTGATTGAGATTTTTAAAACTCCCAATTTGATTTATATTTCATTAATACATCATCAACTATAGAAATATATTCTTAAAGGTTTGTTGAAATTTAACTCTTCAATTGCTTTAATTATTAGTATTCTATATTAACTTGAACTTTTATAAGTAAAAATGAAGGCTGGTAAATATGAGCACGAGGCAAGAAATGGCATTCAGTTAAAAGAACACTTTCTCACTTGTATATTAATAACCCCCATCCTGTTGTCATTACTGCTGCAGAGATTTGTCATAGCTAAAAGTAGGCTTTGCTTATTTGAGTAACTTGTAACAAGCATTAGAGTGTAGCTTTGTACAAACATATTTTATAAATTGTATTTGACCTTCACATACAAGTGCTTTAACATATTTCTGCTATACTCAGACATTTATAATAATTCATCTTTTGGCAGAATCATTACTGGGGGTTCTGAGAAGTGAAGACCTGCAGACTAACACCGAAGCTTTTTTATACTGTGTGGGGACTATCAAATTCATATCTGGAAATCCAAGATTTCTTGATGAAATGATCATCAAAGGTACTCTGGGAATATTGGCACATTTGATAAAGCAAATGAATGAGAACATCAAGACATGTGGTACATGTTTGCCTAATTCAGGCCACTTGTTAGTCCAGGTAAGTATTTTACTTGAAATGCTAGGTGTACAAAATTAATTTTCATGTTATCTAATAGCAGTTACTATTTAAGAGACTAGCAGAGGAGAGCCAGGCATGGTGGCTTTCATGTTCTTTTTTAGATGAGATTTTACTCTTAATAGCATTTGTATATCAAATAATGGCATCTTTCATTGTAATCATTCATGTGATTTGAAATGTGCTTGTCAGCTAATGAGGATTGATGGAGCACTCAGAGTGCTCTAAGCCTTTGGGAAAGCCTGTTAAAAATTAGATTTACGCATTGGCCTCAAGATCCTTAAAATATTTATGATAATTATTAATTTAGGACTTTGGACTTTCTTCATTTTGAAGACAAATGTGAAAATCTCTTTTGGTCATAAATGTTGCAAAATTCTATTGGTATGCTATGCTTTGGCTAGGAAGACTTAAGAAATATTATTTTCATATTCCTAGTGATTCAGATTTTTTTCCTCAATGAAAACAGTTATTTCTGATTATATAATGATTATAATTGCTGCTAAAATATAGGAAAGTATAAGAAAAAATAGAAAAATCATCTGAAATATTTTTACCCTGAGATGTAATAACATATCTTTGACATTTTGGTAAATACCTATAACATGTATTTAAATTTTACATAACTCTCTTTTGTGGAACCTGTTAATTTTAAAAGCTTTCTTTTTTTTGTACCAGGGACTGAACTCAGGACCTTGCACTTGTGAGCCAGGCTTGATGCCACTGAGCTAAAGCCCCGGCCCTAAAAGCTGTTTATGATCCTCTTCCCTCCTTTCCCTTTCTCCTTCGGTCCAAAGTTCACTAACATTATTTAATGTTCTCAATACCTTTTAATACACATATAAGTTTTTAACTATGGTATATTCTGTGTATTTCTCTTCTCTCACCTAACAATATATAGTACAAGTATCTTGTGTCAACTCTATAAACTTACTCTTTTTAATGACTGCACAATATTACCCCATATTGAGATATTTATGCCATTTAAAATTTCTGTGCAACAGCTTGTGGATTTATTGTCTAGTTGAAAACAGTCTTTCCAACCTATTTTATATATGTAATATTTTATAAAATCAATTGGTATAAAGCAGAATTGAGTGTTATTGTGGCCAAAAATATGTCAGATCAAGAAATGGGGCGTCTGGTATGCCAGTAAGTTCAGGGCGTTCCTCCCTTCTGTCCTCTTTCTGTTTTCCCCAGACTCAGCATCCTCTGATGCCAACTGGGTCAGATCCTCATCTTCTTCCCTCTAGGGGGCACTGTAGAACTTCCGCCTCCCTGTTCACTGCCTTCCAAAGACACGCAGCTCATTGTCTCCAAAGCCTTTGAACCGCCTTGGATCTGGCATGGGTGGGGCCTCTGCCTGGGCCACAGTCAGCGCCCCACACCCTTGTCCAGCAAGAAAATGTGGAGCCTGTTGTTGATACCACCCGAGAACATGCTCCTTCTGTTGTTACCCAGTGTCATTTGTGTCAACTGTGTGTGTTTACAGATTTGGGGAGGAAGGAAGCATTGTTTTAGGGTTGTCATTCACAGAATCCCTAGACTGGACATTCCCTTATACTTAATTCAAACAAAGAAAAGCTGTTTTGTATCATATATGTGATAAGATACGCACGTGACTTCACTGTGAGAGTGGATGAAAACCTCCACTCTTGTGAATGTGTAACATTGCCTGGCTCTTTACCAGCCACCTCAGGCCCATATTCAGCCAGACAGATCTGGCCAGGAGCAGAACTGTTTGTCTATACCACCTTCCGGAACCTGGCAACTCCAGCTCATGAGACATTTTTCAAAGTAACTCTGTTCAACTGAAAAATAAATAAAGCACTTGAGGTTGTAATAATAATAAAATAATGCCTGTAAGCCAGAGAGAATGAGAACATGACCAAGACAAAAAAAGGTAAAGTAGCAACATTAGCCAGCCTTTACAACTTGCAACCCAGAGAACATCAGTAGCTTTAGCACTTTGCGGGAAACTCTTGTTACCAAACTCTGCACATCTTAGTGTCTGACACAGGGCTAGAGTCCTCCTGTTTCCCTACAGCTGTCCTTTAGGAGCCCAGCGAATGGGTGGAAAGTGTCGGCTATAGCTGGATCCAGAGTGTTACGTAGGATTTGGGAAAGTGGATGCTGAATACTCACGTTGGAAATAAATAAGGTGTGTTTGGGAGGTGCTGAAGAGGTTGGGGTCTCTGTGGAGGAGTTGTGGGAGGCGAGATTCAGAGGGTACAGTCATGTGTCTCAAATGCCAGGCCATGGGAAATGGCCTGGGGCAGCAAGAGCAGTGGGCGGGCTGAGTGAGAGGAAGACAAGATGAGGTCAGAGTGGCAGAAAGACAAATGCATCCAAGAAGATATTAAACTGATAAACACCACAGTGCTGGGAAGTGACAGGAGGAGAATGTGTCCATGGAACATGACAAGTGCCAGGGTAGGATCTCTGATGGCGAAGGCCCAGTTAAGAGGCACGGCCACACTTAGATGTTGGGCTGATTGTAATGAAGATGAAGAAATGGTGTGAAGGTAAAGTCCTTCATACCAGATGGGCTGATGTTACTTAGAGGAAAATATACTGATCCATGGGTTGGTGCTATTTCTTATGTGTGATTGTGGGTATATCTGTGCATGCATATATGTTTATCACCATGTGGCTGCAACCAAGAGCCATTTTACAAGTGTTTGTGGAGTGCTTGTTCCAGGCCAGACATGTCCTGGTGGTGAGTGAGACAGTGGTCGGGGAGACAGCTGCCAGTAAGGTCCAGCTTCCTGATGATCCCCACACCAGGTAATAGTATTCCAGTGCCCATTCTTCTCCAAAGCTGTGGTTCCTCGTGGTCGGTGTCGCACTCACTTCTACATTATAGCACTTTGAGAAGAGGTGATCCAAGGAACCAAGGAGCTGCTGCCTGTGCACCAAGGCAAAGTGTTTGTATCTCAGGCTGCCAAAGCTGGAGAAGTGAGTTTATCTATAAAATTGTAAGAGTAAGCAGGGGAAATTATTCATGTTCACCAAATTCAAGAATACTAGAACTTAGGGAGAACTGCCTGAACCTTCAAAAAAGAGAAAGACAGGGCAGCTAACAGACAAGACCCCTAAAGGTCAGTAGTATATTGCATCACCCCAGGAGGTGACACCAACAGAAACAAGGATCTGTCAATGTTGGTCTGGAATGGATTATCAGGAGGTGTTCCGCATCCTCTGACCTTTGAACAACAACCAACAGTCAGGAAGGCGTAACACAGGAGTTGAGGGAAATTCCTGGAGTCTTCTCCCTCAGCAAGCCTGACTTCCATTGTGCCCCTCCTGGGAATTGGAGAAGAGCCTTCCCTCTGCCTCAGAATCTAAAATAAACTGGAATTCCCAGGTGTCACATTTGAGACTATTCACATACAAAGCAGCTTTGCTGGAACTAAAGAAAATCTCTGTGTACTTACATTTCCAGCCAGGCAATTTATAGTTATACAGTGTAACAGTTGAAACCAAATTAACTTTAATTTGCATTCCTATTTTTTCATTCATTTGTATTTCCAACTTTTTTTTCTTTATAGTCATTTGTTTGATTTTGTGGAGTTTTTATTGTTTCAGGGCTGGGTATAGAACACAGGACCTTGTACAAGCTAAGCAAACACTCTACCATTGAGCTACTCAGCCAAGTCATTTGATTTTGAATTAAGTCCTTAAAGAAAGGTGTACTAGCCCTGCTTTAGTTAGACCTGTCCCATAGCACCCCCAGGGAGCATGGTTGGCTTAGTCACCCCTCTTTTTCCTGTCCCCTTCTACATCTCTAACTTTTAAGCCTACGAGCATCTGCCAGCAACCCCTCAAATCCAAATCCTTGCCCTTCCTCACTCAGTACCCTACAGTGTCACATTCTTCCTTTTCCTAAGTGAAAGTCTTCAGAAAGCTTGGTCCTCCCTTCTTATCAGTTCCAGTTTTGTTCCTTCACTTTGTTTTCAGAGTTTAGGGAAAATAACATTGTTGGAGATTTGACAGAAAAGAATTTAAGCATTTCTTTTGAAGGTTTTGCTTGAATAGGAAGGAGATGAGATTACTTATTTTGATTGAGGTATGATTTACATATGGTGAAATACTTAGGTCTTGTGTGTTCAAAGAGTTTGACAAAAATAGATAGCCTTGAGACCCACACCTTTATCAAGATACAGAAGATTTTTCTCACCTCAGAAATTTTCTCCCACCCCTTCCCAGCAATCACCTCTCTACTGCCCACTCTACCTGGGAGCCGTTTTTCCAATCTCTCACCCTAGATAAGCTCTCTCTGTTCTAAAATTAATCTAAATGGAATATACAGTGTGAACTTTTTGTGCGTCTGCCATTTCTTAAACTTTTATTTTGAACTATGTATAAATGCACATAATGTTGCAAAAATAGTACACAGAGGTCCCCTGTACCCATCACGCAGTTTCTCTCCATGGCGACCTCTTACATAACTATGAAACATTATCAAAACCAGGAAATTGATATGGATACACTACATAAACCATGTAAATTGATATGGATACACTACATAAACTATGCCTGGCTTATTTTGTTTGGCATATTGTTCCTTAGATTAGACAAAACTCTTTTGATCACAGTCTGTGGTACTAATCACTATAAAGCTTGCTAACTTTTTAATGATGTAAAATTTTTAATGATGTATTTGTTAGTAGGAAGGGGACAGCTGTTTCCCATTCATGAATTTTATTTCCTAGAAAAAAATACCATACCCAGCTGTGTAACTGACCACTCACTCACTGGATTCAGGGTTCTGGTGCCCCCTCTTCCTTCTCCTCCCTTTCTTGGGAAGGAGCTGCCCATAGGCAACTCAGATTGGCTTCTGATTCTCCATGAACAGTGAATCTGAAGACCTGGGAGACTCAGGCCCTAAACATGCAATAGCTTGGGTTTTGAACTGAAAATAAAGAGATTAAGGAGGATGGGTGGAAGAGGAGCTATCATCCTGTTGGAGGATTGTAGCTTACAGCTGAGACAAGCCTACTTTCTAATCCTCAACCCCCAAATTACATTCACTTCCCAGTCCTAGGCTGTCTCTCTAGAAGAGCAGAGAACACTTTGTGTTCTGTTGGCAGCACACTTCCGCATGGAAAAGGGAGGAGGGCCAGGAAGAGGTTGTGCTGCAATGCCTGGGTCCTATCCAAGCTCACCGGTCAGGAAGTGCAGGGAGGAGCATAGCCCGGCATGTTATGCTAATGACACCTGCTCAACAGCAAGGAAGTTCAGGGTGGGAAGTAAGCATCCGTGCAGGCTGTTGCCAAATACAGCCACTTGCTTTCTATTGCAATCGTATCTGCTAAGCCTCACCTCTTTACTATAAATATTATTCATCATGGCAATGAAGAAATATCACAAACTTGCATATGTAACTGTGAAAATTGGTGTTATTACTTGGTAGGTTATTCTTGTTTGTTTTTGTGGTGCTGGGAATTGAACCCCAACTTGGTAGTGCTTAATGCATATTTTTCAGATTTTTTTCCTTTATTTTGCCCTATTGCCATTCTCTATAATTTACATGATGTATAAAATGTCTCCTGTATTGATATATATATTATATATATTATATATATATATATTAGTGTTTATTAGAAGACTCAGCTATCTACTCATTTTGCCAAGGAAACTGACATAGAGACAGTAAATAGAGAAAGAATAAAGCAAAGTAGGACATGGTGGGGGCTTGAGAACAGAACTATTTTCTGCTGAAGTTGGACAGCCATGGTAGGAATGTGCCAAAGAGGCCTCTGTGACCAGGTGCCAAGTGCTGTCAAGGATTATGCATTAATAATACTTTCATATGCATATATATTAGAAAATTCCAATAAAATGCTTAAAAATCTTTGGTACCAGTAGTTTCATGTGTACAGGGGCATCTTGCCACTGGTTTCTTTCATCTCAGCCAGAACTGTATTAATCATATGTGAGCCAATATGAAACTTCTTGGGTTACCACACAGGCTCTCATTTAGGCATGTATGTGGTCTCAGTTGGGCACAAATGCAAAAAATGAATGTGCTTTTTATTAATAGAGGGAGATGGTTTAGCTGAGGTTGGAAAATAGCATGGCTTTGGTTTTAAATCACTCGACACCATCTGCAGTCTCTCGCGGCTGTATTCTTTCACATCATCAGTGGGAAGTGAACCATTTTGCACTTGGCAGTTAAGTTGAGATAAAGCTCAGGGCATTTGGGTTTTGGACATGTCAGACAATTGAGAAATAAAATCCATGCATTTACAGATAAATGCCAAATACAATGGGGGAAGCAACAGACAAGGAACCAGAAGCCCAGGGCACCAACTAACTTAGAAGCTGGTAGACTTCCTGAGCCTCAGTTTCCTCATCTAGGGTACATTAATACCTTTCCTGTCTGCCTCTTGGAGTTGCCTTAGGAAGCAAATGAAATATAGCTCATGAGATAGCTTTATATCCCAGCAAGCAACTGCTCAGTATATCAACATAGTTGTACTTGATATATACAAATAAATAAAACTAAATCTTAATGCTGGTTTGGGTTGAAGAAGGATAATTTCCAGACTGTTAATGGTGCAGTTTTCAATTGCATTATGTTCCAGGGGTTTCTTTGAAATCTTTTCAGAATTGGAGAATTGATTCTCCAGACAACAGTGTCACGGTGGATGGTGACGCTTCTGGGCTGGCTGGAAAGCCTGTGTAACTTCTGCTGCACCTGAGCAAGAGTTCCGTGGTGAACCACAAGCCACCCTGCTCTGGGATAGCACTGATGGCTGGTTGCCATCTAGGGCAGAATTCGGCAATTCAGCGAGTCCCCTGGGGACTGAGGCTTGAAGGGAGAAAGAGTGCAAAGGGAAGAGAGGGTCACCCACTCTGGAAATGGCCAAATGTGGAGACTGAGGTTTACTCCATGACCTTCTCTGTCTTGCCCCCACCCACAGCAGCAGGGGATGTTGGGAATAGGGCCACAGCTGCCAGGCCTGTGTTGTGACCCAAGTCAGGGTACACAGATTTTAAAACAAAGTTTTCTTGTGTTTACTCAAGTTTTTCAATTAATTTGTAGTTGAAAACACAATTTAAAATTCATAATTAAGTACCAATACTCAATTTGGAAAAAAAAATAGATGCTAACTCTTTGGGGTTCTAATTTTACTGTATTAAAATGCTGCTTGAGCCTTTATAAATTGTACGATCTCTACTTAGAGTAATTTTTCCCTTTAAAATGGATCTCCCCGGCTAGGGATTTAGCTCAGTGGTTTCGCTGCCTGCTGCGCAGGCTCAAGGACCCAAATTCGATCCCCAGTCCAAAAAAAAAAGATTCGATTCTAAAATGGATCTCCCACTGGGCAAGGTGGTGTACACCTATAATCCCAGCACTCAGGAGGCTCAAGAATTTGAGGCCAGCCTGAGCAACATAGTGAGGTCATATCTCAAAGGCAAACAAGCAAATAAATAAATAAAATGGCCCTCCCAATGTTGATGTCACAACAAGAACTTCAAGGCTCAACTCATTCAATACAAGATAGGCAGCTATGCCAGATTCGCAGGGTATCTTAGCTGATTGAGGAAGGTGCCTCTTATCATTAGGAAAGTAGAGAACAAAGAAATGGCTGCCTAAGAAAAAATGAGCTTGGCTCAGCCATATTTCAGCAAATTAGTAGCCAGAATCATAATGGAATGTTTCTTCCTTGACTATACTACCAAAAATTTACATGCTTTTTTGTCCCAAAGATCATCTCACAACTGCTGATAAGTGGGGATGCTCAAATTTTTATTAATCCACTCTGTTGATTATCAATTGTATTTTGCCTTTCTTCCTTCTTCCTACTAGTTGCCTTCTGTCTCCACATGTGTGTCCCACACAGATGCAGATTAGGAGGTGGGAAAAGCAAGAATCAAAACTCATGTTTTTCAGTTTGGTATTTTTTGGTGAAATGATACTCCTGAGGTTGGGAGTCCTTTAAAAACTGAACAAGTATCTGTATGTTCATTTAACGTATGCTTTTCTTAAGTAAAGGATTTGAGGTTGCTTAAAATATTATGTACAATAAAAAGAAATTCATGTAAGTAGAATTAGGAAGAATATAGATTAGAGTGGAAAGTTAAGAAACTATATTGATTCAATAAACTTGGACTTGGGTGAACTTCTGCCTTGGGAGCAGGCCAAATGGGTGGCTCTCCTGGGGGTGGGGAGGACAAAGGCTGCAGACTGCTCCTGCAGGACTCATTAGTGATCTCAAAGTTACCTCTATTCAACTAGGAGTTGTATTGGATTTTAAATTTTCACTTATATACAATGAGCTCAACATTTGAAACAAAGCTCAGAGTTAAGTGGACCAACCTGGAACTTGCCTTTGCTGTTACAATGCTTTGTAGCTAGACTCTCTTCCCACCCATTTTTCTACATTTTTTCTTCCCCAGAAAAAGCCACTGATTTGAGCAAGCAGCGTACCACCCCCACCTGGCCCTGAGAGTGGGGGCAGCCCTCAAAGTGGGGGGCCTTCAGGGCAGCATCTGCTCAGGGGCCCCTTCTAGACACTTCTCCCTCAGGGCTTTAAACTCTGGTCCACCCAGGCCTCTGTTAATCTCCTGAACTTTCTTGCCAGAGGCTTTAAGGGGAAGCTTCCCCTCTCCATTCTCCTTTCCTTCTTCCCCCTCCTCCTCCTGAGTTTCACCCACCCAGCCAGCCAGCAACTGAATGTCTGAAGAGCTTTTTATTTGCACATTTGATTGACTTGTATGTAGAAAGAATGAGAGTTTGTGCACTAGAGAAGCCCAGCGTGGGGGATAAAGTCCATGAAACACTTGACTCTGTGATGGGGCAGCAGGGGCAGGAGCGGTGCTTGTTGACACAGAAGAGGAAGTGCTTGACCACCTTCTGAGCAGTCTCCCAGAGGAGCAGTGAGCCTGACAGGGTACTGAGGACTGAACAGGGGTGACCAGTAGGAAGGACAGGAGGATCACAATCCAGGAGGATGTCGGAGTGGAGGAGCCCTCCAGAGGTGTGGCACTGTGAAAGGATGAGGGGGTTGTGTGGTGTGGAGTCAGAAGGAAGGGTAGGTGGAGGGAAGCGAGAGGAGGTGAGCTGGAAGGGTAGAGTGTGCTCCAGAGAGTGAAGAGCCTTTAGGGTGTGGTTGCTGCCCACTGGGCCTGGGACCTCGGAGGAGGGCTTCTGAGCCGAGACCTGTGGGGAGATGAGCTGGACCTGCAGAGACCAAAGAAGGAGCCCGCTCAGGGTGCCAGAGAGCTTGGGTCAGAGACGAAGCTGCAGGGACCTCGTGATGGAGAAGTGGAGCAGGTGCCCAGTCAGGTGTGGAGAGGGAGGAGGTGAGGCAGTCTCGGAGCCTGGGAGGGAGCTGCTGCCTCCAATGAGATCAATAGGGAGCTAGTACACAGACAGCCACTCCTTTCAGGAAGTCCATTTTTCTTTCTCACAGTACTTTCAAAAACTACTCTGCTCCTAAAATCCCCTCACATTCTCTGTGCCTCAGAGATACTGTCTGCTTAACTCGAGGCTTTCTGACGTTCTCACCTTTCTGTTCGAGACACTCTTCCCTCTGGGGATGTTCAAGCCAGGCACTGGTCTTGGACTTGGCACGGTGGTGAAAAGATGAGCAAGATGGACAACGGCCTCCTGCTCATGCCTCACTGAAGCTGGGGCCTGGAGGAACAGCAAGACTGATGCTAAGCAGTGTGGGTGTGGAGATTAAGCTTGAGGGCTTGGTGAGAACTCAACCACAAGAGGCCCCCTGGCCTGTGGTCAGGGCACTGAATCTTACCTTGGAAGCAATGGATTAAAAAGCCAGCAGGGCTTCAGGTGATGGAAAGCAGAAATGCAGGATTCTAGGACTTTGGGTCCTTGAGCACTTAGGTTAATAGCAGTGTCATTGATTAAGGTATTACTAGGTACTTTTCCAATATGTGGTATATATAAGTTTCATGCAGGTTTTTCCTACCAGCACCACAACTGATAAGTCTAGAAATGTTCCAGGTATCGTGTCTTCCTCACTAAGTTCCTTGCACTCTGTATAGTGTGCTATGTGCAGTGAATGGATGAGGATTAAAATCAGATGGTACATAACGTGTCAGTGTATGCTTCTGCTCCTGATCTGAGCCATTAATAAAACTAATATATTAGGGACAGAAGATCCTCAAGCTGTCTTAACCTTTTTGAAGGGGGTGAGAAAAGGGCTCAAGAGAGAGAAAACATTTAAGGTTGAAACAAGTAAATAAAAGCTCATGGGAAAACGATGGTTTCTTCTGCAGACAAGGTCCCTTGCTGGATGTTAGATGAGGGGAGCAAGGAGATGACTGTAGATTGGGGAGTCCAATCTTTGAAGCCCTTGGAACCAGGGAAAATAAACTGTTCATGTGCTTGGGGTCGGAATGAGTGCTCCACGATCCATCAGGTTTCCACCTGCCTGGATTCACGTCAGGACTCACTTGAGCATCTGTGCACTTTGGGCTCCATTGAGGAAAGTGTGTGAGTCATTCTTTGGGTTGAGGGTAAACCAGTAATGCCCAAGTGCCTGGGCTGTCTCAGAAGAAGAACGGGCGGACCTGGGTCAGATGATGCAAATTTTCCATTTGATGGCAATGATGGCCTGGATTTCCTAGAACTGTTTCACTAGAACTGTCTTCACAAAAGGCCTGTTCCTTAGCTAAGAAGACTACACTATGGATCCATGGTCAAGTGGAAAGCTTGCCTCTTAGAAGAGAATAAGTCTATAGCCTTAAAAATTCTTTGGCCACATCATTATCTCATGCTACTTACCAGGATGGTAGAGGAAGAAGTTTCAAATCTGTGGAACTGATGTGGTTATCACACAGTCAATTGAAGAGCTTATGACTGTTCTCAAACCCAGATGATAATTTGTTTAATCCTGAATTCTCATACACTAATTGCCTATCATTATTCCATTCTTTGCCTTTGAACGATGTTAGTCTTTCTTTGTTTTCATTTCATGCTACTTGTGCATAGGCCCATGTTCTGTAGTGGAAGAATCATCATAGGGACTTTGTTTACCTGGTGCTGTAATGAAATTTATAGGATGAATTGTGTCACATGCTTAGTGTGGCTCTATTTTCTAGTGTTTAATAACTGCACAAACATGCTTTTATTCCAGATAACTGCTACTTTGAGAAACTTGGTCGATTCACCACAAGCAAGGAGTCAGTGCCTGAGTGTCGACACCCTTCCCCAGCTCTGCACAGTGACAGAACTGTATGTGGATGACAAGGACGTCTGTACCAATATTGCCAGAATATTCAGGTAAGTGGACTAAAAAAGTGAAGCAGCCGTGCAAAAATGCTAATGCCTGGGTTATTTGGGGTGTGTGTGTGTGTGTGTGTGTGTGTGTGTGTGTCTGGGACAGATTTTTTTTGCTTTTTCCTTCACCTAGCAAAAAAGGCAAATCTAGTGCCCCAAGTTTAAAATACATGATGTAAATGAATTCCACTTCCCATGTGATTGTAATGCAACTTTAAACTCAGCAACTATAAAAGTCATGTTAGTTCTTTGGTCAGTTATGAGCTATCCTAATATTTTTGTTTGTTTAAATCTTTTCAGTTCTCTGCCAACAAAGGACTATATACCATGGGACATGACAAACTTTCTGGTATACTTGGAAACAATACTTAAGAGGGTTTTTTTGTTTTTGTTTTTGTTTTGGTACTAAGGATCAAACTCAGGTCCTTGTACTTGCGCAGCAGGTGGCGAAACCACTGAGCTAAATCCCCGGCCCAAGAGTTTTAATTCAAAAAGCAGATCATTGTTTAGAGGTCTGATCTGATTTAGTTTTAATCCAAGGTTATTCTATTTTGGCCTTTTTTGAAGGTCAGATCACACATTCTCTTGTGGTGACCATTTGAATCCAGTTGCCTCAAAGCTAGATGTTGTTAAATTTCAGTGAAGTCTTTAATTTGTATTTTCCCCCTGGCTCTTTGTCAGCATTTTTGCATTATGACCCTTCTCCTCAAGACACCTGGGCCTGTTTTTGTTGTTGTTGTTGTTGTTCCGAGGATTGGACCCAAGGGCTCCACACTGAGCTCTATCCTCAGCCCATTTTTTAATTTTTAATTTTGAGACAGGATCTCACCAACTCACAGACTTGCCCAGGCTAGGCTGGGATTTGCAATCCTCCTCAGCTTCCCAGAGTGCTGGGATTGGAGGCCTGTGGCACCATGCCTGGACCCTGGCCCTTTCTTGAACTATAATATTGTAGTTGTTCAAATAAATAGTGTACAAAATTTCCTGAAGACTGAATTGGTAATTGACCCTATGTGAAGGGCACAAGTCCAGTCTTGATGTTTTAGCACCATGCTTTCCTGAGCTATATTTTGGGTCTTGACTCCCATTTTGAACCACTGTTAAGTTTGTGTTTATTTTTGTGGAAGGCGGTGTGTAAGTGTCCAACATAGCTTTTTTCACCGTGGATAGTCAGTTGTCTCAATGTCATTTCTGAATATGCCAACCTTTTGTCACAGACTTTGTCACTCACACCTGCATTTCCAAATGCTTGGAGACCTGTTGCTAGGCATTCTGTTTGGTCTGTTTTTAGACTGGTATCACTTTTCTTTTTTCCTGTGACAGATTTAATTACAATCTTGCTATAAGATGAATCTCTCACTTTTTTGTCCTTTAAAATCCAGACTTTTGTTCTTTTCTTTTCCTTGTGAATTAGAGAATCGGCTAAGTCTGTGATAGGAACTGGGGTTGGAATGGGGAGAATTGGCAACTTTATGACACAGGTCTTTTCACCATGTGTTTAGAACATCTTTATGTCCTTCACTACAATTGTATAATTTTCTCCGTAAAGATTTTGCCCATTTTTTCTAGATGTATTCCTAGGTTCTTCATGGCCATTATGAAGGCAATCTTTTAAATAGTTATTTTCTCATAGATTGTTGCTGATATATATTAATAGCCAGCTTGTACCCAAGAATCTTGATGGGCATTTGGTCTAAAGAGTTCATAGGTTCTCTTGGATTTTTTATGTAAATTGTATGCAAATAAGAATAATTACCCCCAATTATTGTAACTCTTGTCCCACCCCTAGCCTCATTTCCAGTCTATCACATTACTTAGGAGTCCAATACAAAATCGTGGATAGGTAGGTCTGCTACCTGTCTCCTGACTTTAAAGGAATTATCTGTATTTTTATGGTTTCACCAGTTAAAAATAATATTTATTGTATGTTTTTGCAGATACCTTTTAGAAGGTTATGAAGGGATTTCTTTCCATTAGGCAATGTTATCTCAAATGCTTGCCCTGAATCCATTCTGATTGTGTGGATTTACTTTTTCAACCCATTAATCTGTTAAATTACATTAATAGATTTTCTCATGTTCATATCGCTGGGTTTGTTTAACTAATATTTTGTTTAGGATGTTTCACCTATGGTCATGAGGTAGATTGACCTTTTCTTTTCCTTTCTTGTATTGTCCTTGTTTGGTTTTAGTGTTAAGTTTATACCAGCCTCATAAAATGAGTTGAGTATATTTCAACTTTTTGTCTTTTCTAGAATTTGTGAAAATTAAATCTGTGTCTTGAAAAGTTTGGAGAGCTTGCTCAAAAGCTGTTTTTAACGTGTGTGTGTGTTTGTGTGTATGTGTATTGTTCACAGTTCAATCCCTCTAGTTATCTCTCTCTCTCTCTCTCTCTCTGTCTCTATCTCTGTCTCTGTCTCTGTCTCTTTCACAGATAGGGTCTCACGATGTTATCCAAACTGATCTTGAACTCCTGAGCTCAAACAGTCCTCCTGCCTCAGAAGTAGCTAGACCACAGGCATGTGCCACCATGCCTCACTGGTTCAGTTCCTTTAATGGTTATATATCTAGTCATATCTCTTATTTCTATTTGATTCCATTTCAAAAAGTTGTATTTTCGTAGGAATTTGTCCATTTTTCTAAGTTTTAAAACAAAATTAAATTGCTTCCAATGTTCTTCTATGTATTATCCCTTTAATCTCTGTCCCATCTCTAATCAGATTCCCATTTATTTATTTTACTTATTTAACAAATGCTCATATGGTACTTGCTACATGCTGGGCAATATTCTGAGTACTTTCTAAATACGGATGCATCTAACTCTTGCAATACCTTTTGAAGACAGGTGCCATCATCACCATGTTCATTTGCTGTGTGAGGAGACCGAGGCAAGGAGCAGTGCAGCAGTTTCCCTGAGAGCAACACAGTGAGCTGTGGAGCTCTGCTGCTCACGCCAGTTGTTCTGGCTCTGGAATGCTTTGAACCATCACATTAGGTTAACTGTCTTTTATTGTCAGCATTGATTGTCATTCCCAATTGTGATTATTTATGATGTTTCTCTTTTTTTCTAGATGAGTCTTGCCAAAGGTTTGCCCGTCTTACTAGTTTTTGAAAAGGGTTGAAGGATTGATTGATCCACTTCATTGCATGTTTGTTTTCTGTTTTATTCCTTTTGCTCTTGAAAAATTTCTTTCTTTATGATCTTCTTAAGGCTATACATTTACCTCTAAATACTGCTTTAGCTGCATCTTATAAGTTTTAATTTATAGTATTTGTTATTGAGATCCAAACGTTTTTAGATTTTATTTCTTTGACCCATGAGATATGTGGTTTTAAATTTCTAACAGTATATTTTAAAATAAACTCTTAAAATTGGCTTCTAATTAAAGTGCAATTTTTTGAGATGAGATCTTGCTATATTGTCTAGGCTGATCTCAGAAAAGAGGGGCTCCAGAAATCTTCCTGCCTCAGCCTCCCAAGTGCTAAGAATACAAGTGGGCACCACTGTGCTGTGCTGTATTTTGACCAGAGAATATAGCATACAAGATACTAGTTTTCTGAGAATTATTGAAGCTTGTGAATAGCCTGGTGCATAGTCAAATTTAAAAAAAAAAATTAATGATGCTTTACCTATTGATCTGTTGATTAATAAGAAATTTATGAGCATCTCACAATTTGATGTGAGCTTCTCAGTATTGCCTTGTGGGTTTTGTTTGCTTTGAAAATTTGAAGATATTTTCAAGGATTTTTGCCTTAAGGCCTATTTTTCTTGATGTTAGGATAGCACTGCTGACCTAGTACACTAGAGCAATTTTACATTTGCTTCTGATATAGTACCAAGGAATTCACTGCAATCCAACCAGCTGTTGTGTAAATTTCTTAACTTGCATTTCTGAACCCCATGGGAGAGTGTGAATTCATGTCATATAGAGTCTACAGGCTTCTGTTTTTCACAGGACCTTCTAACTTGCCCTGATCCATTCCCCCCAGAATCTAGAGCAGACAGCAAGCCTCTTTATAGCTTCTCCAGACTGGCTCAAAAAGCATTTCATGACTCTTTCTTATTAACTGGGCAGTACTTTGAAGAACCACATTTAAAATCATATCGTATTTACCTGGATTTTAAAGAATGAGAAAAGGACCAAGAGATGGGATGGGGGACATAAAAAGAATTAAGAAGTGTTATGCCCATGTACCAGCTCTCCATGGCAAATGTGATCATTATGTGCTACAAACGTGTTAATAAAAATTTTTTTTTAATTTTAAGAATCTGACAGAAAAATAAAGTTTATTTTTGCTTTCCTATTTGGCATTTCTGCAGCAAACTAACATCTTACCGTAACTGCTGTACAGCATTGGCCAACTGTTCCAGATGTTATGCCTTGTTTTTGAATCTGATAAACAAATACCAGAAGAAGCAGGTCAGTTCTTTAATCTTCAGTGTCTTTGCACTGCATATTTGTGTAACCCGACTTTGTTTCAGTGGTTGGTTCCTGTTCCCTAGGAGGCAATGAGTTTCCTGGAGGGGTTGAAAAGAAAGTAATTTGAGGCAGAAAATGTCTTAGGAGCACTCTAGATTTAGGGAGGAAATAGGGTGGACTCCAGGAGTATTGTTCCTCCCAGGGACCCGTAGACCATGTGCATGACAGTCATCTTGGGCCAAGTGTTGGCGCCCTTTTTATTTCATAGGTGCCTCAGTGGGCTCTACCCCAGCACTGTGGATTTGTGATGCAAACTAAAGTCTGGGATCCCTGTCTAATGAACATACTGTGAAGTTTCTTCTAGCCCTTAAAGTCTAATTCTTTGACCATGTTGTATTTAGACAATGAAATTTTTAGGTAAAGTATTTAAATAAAATAATTTAGTTTAATTGATTAGGGCAAAGGGTATATGGTTCTTTTTTTTTTTAATTGTTTTTTCCCCATTAACTTTATTGGTACATTTTAGGTTTAAAATACAGTTACATTCATCATTGGGATCTTGTACCATTACATGAGTCTCTTGGTTCTTATTTTTTTTCCCCTTCCCTTGCCCTCCCTTCACCCCCTCC
>NW_004624916.1:183473-274864 GCF_000247695.1 Heterocephalus glaber
GAGTGGTCCATCTCGTTTCCCTTTGGGGTTGCTGTAGGTGATCTGGAAGTCTGTTTTTGAGGCTTGTTTACGTATCTTCTCATTTCCACGTGTGGGGGGGGGCAGGGTGCTTCTGGAGCCCAGGCAGCTCACCTTCACTGCCCTAGGAGCCTGGATGGAGGCGGGAGAGCTTCCTTCCAGGTGCTGGGACCAGCTGAGCTTCACTGCCCTAGGAGCCTGGGATGGAGGCGGGGAAGCTTCCTCGGTATATGTTTCTTTTCAAAAAGAACTCACAAATGACTTTCTCTTAATGGAATTATAATACTTAGTACAAATATTAATTCTTACTGTAAGTTTTTGAATGCCCATTCAATGTAGTCTACATTTATTCACCTTTATAAATGATTCAAGTGAGACATTTCACACATGAATTCAATATTTTAAATATGGTAAGTTCCCAAAATAACAAAAATTTTCTTAGTTTAAGACCAAATAATTTATTAACTTTTTTTTTTTTGGTACTGGGGATCAAACTCCGATCCTTGTGCTTGTGCAGCAGGCAGCGAAACCACTGAGCTAAATCCCCAGCCCAAGACCAAATAATTTATTATGCATACTAAGAATATATTAATCTAAAACTTTGTTTTTATTAGCCATGAGTCACCTCAAAATATCAATTCTGATTGCTACCAAAAGATATTCAATTTATTTTTGTCAAGACAAGTATTTCTGAGAATGACTGAATTTGTCACTTTATATTATATTAACTATTATTTTAGTTATATAGATGACAGAAATTTCTGTGCTTGTATTACATTATTACTACATTTCTTTTTTGAGGCAGGGTCTCACTATATAGTCCAGGTTGGCCTTGAACTCACTATGTAGACCAGGCTGGCCTGAAACTCATAGGATTCTCCTGCGTCAGCCTCCTTAGTGTTTTGCGGTATCACAGGTGTGCACCACCTTGCCCAGCCCCATTACTACATTTTAAAGATGATGAAATCTTGTTTAAATTGTTAATAAAGTTTTATTTATTTACTTTTAAATACTGATTTTTAGTGATACAGTTGAATTTTTTTATTCTAGATATTTGGATTGCAAACACCTTTACCTGTTACTTTGTATTTTCTATAAATTACATGCTTTGAATGATTTCAAGGTACAAGAATTTGCCATGTCAAGTAACGAATGAATTTGATTAATCTACCTTAAAATATTCTTAATGTGCTGTTCACTTGAGTGACTATTAAACATTTATTAATTTAGATTTTGGTACAGCATATCATCAGAACTGTAGTCTCTGGACAAATGATTTAACCTAATGAAAATTTTAGCTATTCCTATTCCTAATTTTCTTTTTTAAGGAAAAAAATTAAATGATAAAAAATGTAATATGGACTGAAATCTCTTAGATATTATACTTCATTAAAAGAGTTACTTATGGGCTGGGGATTTAGCTCAGTGGTGCAGCAGGTCCTGAGTTCGATCCCCGGTACCAAAAAAAAAAAAAAAGTTACTCGGCCCCCATCTGCGGCACGCCTAGACCCAAGAGCAGGCGTAAACCCGCGGGAGCGCGGGCTCCCGCTCGGGGAGGCCCCGGCGCCCGGTTTAAAAGAAAAGGGTTACTTACATACTTTATTTTGTGCTCTCTTCAGCAGCACATATACTTACGTATTTATTTTATAATTAATTTCAAGAATTGTAATTATCATTTTATTTTATAACCATTGTTCTTTTTGCCTTGTTGTGTTTTTGTTGTTGATGTTCTTGTGTGGTGATTTGGTTGACTGTTTAGTTTTTTTGAGACAGAGTCTCACTAGGTAGCCCACGGTGGGCTCAAACTTGTGAGCCTCCTGCCTCAGCCTCCGAAATGCTGAGATGACAAGTGCACACCACTATGTCCAACCTGCCTTAGTGGTTTGGTCCTGATAACTTAGGTGACCTTAACTGGAGAAGACTTCTTTGCCTTGCACCAGAATTTTCCAAAGAGTGTGAAAGAAAACACTGCTGTTTAGTAGTTCAGTTTCAAGTTATAACCTAACCTATACTTTTTTAAAAAGGAACTAACTTCATTGAGTACTGCTGACAAATAGCCCTGTTATTTTATGGCAGTGCTAATAGATGGTGTTTTGTTTCTGATTGTAGCTTAGATGATGGCCCTCTTTAATGGAAACAATTCTGTAGCCTTGCCAGTATGAGATTGAGATGTCAGTATGGTTCGGGTACCTAACATCTAACTGGAAAAATTTGTTTTTGTTGTTGTTGTTATTGTTCTTGCAATATGGGGGATCAAACCCAGGGCTAACACATGCTAAGCTAGCACTCTACTCCTGAGGCACATCCCCAGCCTAATTGGCACAAAATTTTACCCGACTCCTCACTAAACTGGTTTTTCACTTTAGTTATATATAAAGCAAAATTAGTATTTAAAATCCATGTCTCAGATGATATTATAATTTTGTGTTCCTATTCAAATTATTTTAATTTCCAAGAATAATGAAGAGCATCTTGCAAACTGAACTGCCTGTTATTCCTTTAATCATCAAATTTATTTTAATCATTATGATGACAGTCATATTCAAATATGTTACATATTTACAAGGCCATTATTCTAAGCAACAGTCATTGCTGCAGAGAAGTTATCTGTCCTACACTGGGAGCCTGAGTCTACTGATCGTTTCTTTAAATGTTTGTCTTCCTTCTATGGATTTTCTCTGTCCCCTCTTTTTATTGGTTACTTACCTCTGCCTTTGGTAATCTCTACTCCCAATTATTTGTTTGCAACTAAGACCAGAACTTTGTAACCAAGCTTAGTAAGAGTAATTTAAAAACTAAGATAGCAGCTCTAGGAAGAAGGACTGACAGGACTCTGGCACAGTTTTTCTGGTGATTTCTCATCTTTAAAAGGCAATTCAAATTTCAAGATGTAGCTCTCAGTTCCCTTTCTCTGTGAAGCCTCCTAAGACCAGTCAGTTCACCCCTCATTAGTGCATGATTTTAAAGATTCTAATGGAGTGAGTATACCCAGCTCATAGACCAGAGCAAGGAGCCCCACCTGTCTGCCTGTGATCTTAACCACTATACTGTTACTAAGAAAAAAACATCTAAAATGTAGAAATAAGATGTGTGTGGGGAGGCATGTCCTGACAGTGTCACACTGAGGCCACCCAGAGCTTCAATCTCTAGAACATATCAGTGTTTGAATTTGCTATTTACTATTTGATTAGAACTCAGGCATTATGGAGCTACACATTACTTTGTAGATTTCTTTCTGGTAGACAAGATCCCCTCAAAAGTTATGTTCTTATTATCTTATAGTCTATTAGCCAGGTATATATTTAACCTAGAAATCTTATTCTAATGCTTTTTTAAATGCTGTAAATTCCCAGCTCTTCAATTATTCAATTATTCTTGGAACCAACTTTATCATCATGCTTTTTAAATGTGTAGATTTTATCTTTATATTAGAGTCATATTCTTAACTTTTAAAAATTAGACTTTGATAGCTGGGAGTGGTGGCACACACCTGTATTCCCAGCACTCAGGAGCCTGAGGTAGAATGGTCCTCAGTTCAAGGCTAGACTGGATGATTAGCAACACCTTGTCCCAACAAGTCAAAGAAGGGTCACATTTGTACCTTCCTTTGCTTATATTAAAGACTGAAATGTAATAGCTTTGAGCCGTCACTTCGATTTCTTTCTAGTAAGAAAAATACCTCCTAAAATGTACCAATAAAATAAAATTTAAAAAAAAAGAAAAATTCCTAATTTGTATTTTCCTCAAAACCAAAATGTTTTGGAAGAACAAGAGTTCTTGCTACAAGGAAGTAATTGTGTGTCCCAACTACTTCCTAGAATCATTAACCAAATAAGTCTTTGTAAAATATTTCTTTTGTAGTTTGCCATATGGTGCCATCTCTATGTTGCACCCATTAGTGAGAGTTCCTGAGACAGACTTTCCCTCAATAAACTGGGGACAGTGCTCAGCATAGGAGATGATAAGTGCTTAAAGAATGAATTTTGAGTATATGAAATGCTTTGGAATCTGTACAGTGTTATAGTTTTTCTAATACTCAAGTGCTTCTTCCTTAAATATTTTCTTTCCTCTTCCTAGTTTGGAGGAGGAAATAGTAAGACTTTTTCTCCATACTTTTCATATTGGCCTGCCATAAACAACAGCAATACAGAAATGATGGATTTTAAATTACTTCAGACCAGCACAGCAACTTAGGTTCATGTTTCCCTTGGCTCAGGTGGCCTGTTGAATATGATTTGTTTTTCTTTGTTTCTTAGGATAAAAATAATTTCCAGAAATCCCACACCATGTTCTGATGTGTATATACCGATCTACCATGGTTAAAAACTGCTAGATCTGAGATTTGCTTAGTTGTTGAAGTTTAGAGCTGATCTTTGAAATGCAATTCAATATTCCAGTAACCTAAATAAAATTACTATTTCCTATAGTTATTTTTGTTTCAGCTCTAGGAGATGTTTCTGCAAGGTTAACTTGGATTGTAAAAATACACTTTGGAAGCTTTGTAGTCTCTTAGTGTACACAACTATCACCAAATGATTAAACAATCAGAAAGGGTCTGTATGTGTTATCTTTGTTCTGAGAGGTTAGGTTGCCCCTATTTTAAAAACCAAAGGAGAAGCCGGGCATAGTGGCACATGCAGCCTGTAATTCCAGCACTTGGGAAACTGAGGTGGGAAAATCATCCTGAGTTTGAGGCTAGCCTGAACTGCACAGCAAGACCCTGTCTCAAACAAACAAACAAACACACTGAGAATTACATTTATAATCAGCATATACAGCATTTTATTTTTCTAAGATCTGTATGTATGCATGTGTGTGTTTCAAAGAACTTAATTGATTTTCAGAGGGCTCTAGAAACCTACATTTTTTTTTTGGTACCAGGGATTGAACTCGGCTCCCTGAGCCTGTGGCAGCAGGCAGCAAAACCACTGAGCTAAATCCCTGGCAAAACCTACATTTTTAACAAGAACCCCAGCTGCTTTTAGGCTTTGATTAAAAGTGTGGTTTGGGGAAACAGTTTTAACCTTTACTGTGTCAGTTTACACATACAGTAAAATTAAGTTAAAAGTCACATAATTGAACAAGGAAAGTCTTCCTACAAAGCATAAATAGATACCTAAATACAATATGATTGTGAAAATAAAGTAAAATGAAATTATGTGTACCAGTTGTACTCATAAATATGCTAAATTTTTAAAAAAGCTATACAACAATGAGAAACACTAAGCAGGTAAATCCAGGTACAAGTGAAGACATTCCCTGATGGAACAGCAGAACTGCCAATCTTTTTTTTTTTGGTACTGGGGATCGAACTCGGGTCCTTGCGCTTGTGCAGCAGGCGGCGGAAACCACTGAGCTAAATCCCCGGCCCCAGAACTGCCAATCTTTTAGTCCTTTTCCTGGCACTATTCTGCATCTGACTGGACCCCAGGATTTTATTTTCTGTGTGACAGCTGCACAGATCTGTGTCACGGACTGCTGCTTTGGGGGTGCAGCGTCTTCCACATGTGCACTGTGAGTCCCCGGGCAGCACAGAAACTTCACACTCTGTGCTGCCAGACAAAACCTGATCGTCATGGACTCATTTTTAAATTATGTCATTTTCGTGGCTGTGTTTTTAAAGAACATGTACACAGAAATCTCAAACAAAAAAAGTGACCAAAGAAATCCTTTATACTGATAAAATATCACACTTCTGAAAGTGATCTTATCAGCTAGGTGGTGGGGAGCAGCATGGGAAACTGTGACCAGTGGCTTCCACAGCCAAGGGGGGGGTGGAGAGGGAGGGGAGGGGGAGGGAGAGGGGGAGCGAGAGAGGAAGGAAAGAAAGGAGAAAAGAAAGGAAAGAGAAAGAAAAGAAAAAGAGAGAGCACCAAAAGTAAAAATCTTTTCTGTTATTTTCGTTCTATCTCTTGTCAAGGTAAAGTCTATTTCAGCATATAAGAACAGATCTTTTTTAATATACTTCATCTGTCTATATCAAACCTATTGATAATAAGTGGGTAGATGGGTTTCACTTTTACTTTCCACATATCAGTATTGCAAGAATTATTTACTAGGAACATGGATTTCTATAGATATTTTAATGCAATATTATAAAAGTCTGTGAGTATCAAAGTGGTAGAATTTCTAATTTTTTTCTGATTTAAATCCATGACTCAAACTTGATTTATCATAAGAATTTCCTGGGGAGCTTTAAAAATACGGGTTGTCAGGGCTGGGAGGTTCTGATTCAGGTCTTTCTGGAATGGGCCCCAAGAATCTGTTTTAAAAAGACTCCTCAAGGAATTCAGATGAGTGGCGGGTTTGGGAATGTATGGTATAAATTATTAAGGCGGTTCATAAAACATTTTTCTCTGGTATTGATAACTGGGTTTCCCACAAAACCTCAGAAGATTTTAAAGTGATAAATCAAATCAGCCACAAAGGGTCAGTCTTTCCATATAAGCTTGTGGCTGACAGATCTCCCTCACCAAGTAGGAACCAAATTGGCAAGCGTGCCCAGTGCTGACATACGTGCCGATTAATGGTGATAACTGCTTGACTTTTGCCTATTACACCAGCAGTTGAGGGACAGTTTCTTAGCTAGAGAAAACAGGATGGTAGGTTAGACTCTTCCCTAAAGTTTCTCTGCCAAATTTGTGTCAAAACAAGTTACTTGGACCAAACCTAGTCTGACAAGACATCCATGGTGTTAATGAGGCTTCAGGCACCCTGCAGAGCAGCCGATTCAGGAAGGTTGACCACAGGGCCCTTGGGGCCCTCTAAACTGCCTGCCCAAGGAAGGACATCAGTAAGTTTTCCTGCAGATGGCCTGTTTTGAGAATGTTCAGTAAATAACCATATCTAAAATTTGTAAATTAAGAAAGATCAGTTTGAGAACAATTAGTTCATGATCTGATTTACAACACCTTTCTTTGAACCCAGCACTTGGTGAAGTGGGCTTGGGTCTGCACATGATGGCTGTGGTCTGGAGCCGGGAGTTTCTAGCTCCAGAATAGTGTCAACGAGAAGGAATCCACTCCCCCAGCTCCCGTGATGGACTTCCATAGGAAGAACAAGGAAAACTTCTTTGGCTCATGTTTATGTAGTTAATTTATTCAAAATCCATGACATAACTAATCACTCTAGTCCCCATATACACAAAAACTGAGACAAAAACAGCATTTCAGTTGGCTTGATGCAATTTGAAAGCTAAACTTCAGAGTTAGGTAAAAACACTGACCAAAATTCAATTAAATGACAAATCCCATTTAAGAAATATGCACATACTGTCTTTTTTATGGGGTAAACTACATTTGGTACAAACCAAATGTACAGATGGGCTTAATAACAGAGGAGCCAGCGGGGTTGCTATTAGCTTTGGGAATCGGAGCCTGCCTTTGGAACTACCTCTGACGTCAGTGTTGCTACATTTAGCAGCTGAGCAAAATACGTGTGGGTTTGTTTTTTGGAAGAACATGAAGGGATTTTCCCCATTTCTTCTGTAAATATCTACTGGGCAAGAGATCTGGCTAATATGCCTCAAATAAGATTTATATAAGACTGGCAATATTTTGCAAAGGTCGCGTATGGGCCCAAAAGAGCAACCTTTATCTACATTCCCATCCCATGTGTCCATTGACCTTTAACCCTCTCCACTTCTAGATATGTTTTTTTTAATGGAACTTCCAGATGCAGGATCACTGCCAGAGCCTCCGCCAACACTGTCTGAGAATTGCCAGACTTGTCCTGGCTCATGCTGTTTTTTGGGGTTTTTTTTTTTGGTACTGGGGATCGAACCCAGGACCTTGTGCCTGCGAGGCAGGCAGCGGCACCACTGAGCTAAATCCCCGGCCCCATCATGCTGTTTTTAAAGTCATACCTCTGTTATTCCATTTAAGCTTCTTTCGGGGCAAGAGGTTTTCCGCTGTGGTGCACACACAGTGAACACTGATTTTGGAGTACTTAGGCGTCGTAGTATGGGAATATCTGGACAGTGTGGGCCGAAAGCAAAAACTTCCTCTTTTTTTTTTGTCTTAGCTCTGCATCTGTAATGCAGCCACTGCCATTCCACAGTCCAGAGATAATGCGTGACCTCTCTTTCCCCTCCATCCTCTTTGAGGCCACTGAGGATTGGTTAGGAAGGCACCTCCACCCCTTCCCCTGGCACCTCTGTAAGGGGACTTGGCTCAGCCTCTGCCTTCTCCCTGGCAGAGTGTGCCCGGGGCTGTCTTCCCGGCCCCTCTGCAGGCACAGCCCCAGTGGGCAAGCAGAACATTTGGCTGAGCTTGCTCCTTTTTTCAGCTTTGGCCTTGCTCTGCACCCCAGACCAGGCAGACAGCACAATAAGCCCCGCACTGGTTCATTCTTTCCAGGTCCTGCTGCTTTGCCCTTGTGGAACTGGCTCTTCCCCCGCCAACTCAGCACGGAACCCAAATGCCTGATTTATGTCTGCTGGATTGAAAAGAAATCAAACACAAACTGAAATTCTCGAATTGCCCCAGTACTTTTGAGCGATAGCCACGTTCAAGGGCAGACAGTAGGTGCTCAGGAAATGATTGCTGATAGAATGGATAGCTGAATTGAGAAATCAGATATCATCTCTTCTGGTTTTAAAATAACTTTCTACTAGGATTCTTGGTTTTGAGCCTCCAACATCTCATATTCTTCTGTTTTATATAAACACCCGAGCAAAATGTTGGCCCACCCTCTGTACCTTTGGGTTAATTCACATTTTCACAGTAGTGCACATTTGGAAAACTGAATGCATGATGCAAAGTGCAAATCTTGATTCAACTCTCAGGTGTGAGAAATTTCTAACCAGCACTGAAAACAAGGCATTTTAATTTAATTTTCTGATGAAGAGAGAGTTCAGTTTAGGCCCATTTACACCTCTTTCAGTTTCTACATATTCTTGAGACTTTCTACAGCGTTTTCTTCCGCTTAGTAGTAGTCCTCTTCTGGGTGAGTGGAGTCTGCTGAACATAGTTTACTCTTTCTGTGACAGCTTGATGTCAGTCCTTTTCCAGGATCAACATTATGCACATAAACTATTTTAAGTACAGTAGGAAGGGTGTGGGAGCTGGGGAGTAGTGTGTTCCCTTTGCTGGCTGGGGGTGAGGAGCCACATGAGGCAGCACAGGTGCCATCTCTCTGGGCCAGGTGGTACATTCGAAGCCAGCTCTGACCTTCACTGAACAGGCTGTAGATGTTTCCAAGAAGAGGGATGACAAGCTGTGCTTCAAGAAGTGTTTGTGTTGGTCACAGAGGGAGGAGCCTGTGCAGGGTCCCTGGCAACAGTTTGCAGACAAGATCGCCGGAGTGGGCACAAGGAGGAGGGAGCTGGGGAAGATTTTTGAGATGACAACACAGGGAGCTGGGCGAGTGGTTGGTGAGGGGAGAGAAAGAGAAAACAAAGATACTTGTAGGACTGGGGCCTTGGGAAAATGAGGAATTGAGCTGAAGGTGGTTTTGGAAGCCAACCATCTATATTTACAGAAGTGATTGTTCAGATTGTGCAGATTCTCTCCCTCTCTCTCTCCCTTTCTTTCCTTTTTCTTTCTTTCCAGTGCTGAGGATTAAACTCAGGGCCTTGCACATGCTAGGCCAGTATGCTACCATACTTTTTATTTTTTCCTTTAAGATAGGGTCTCCCTAGATTGTCTTGGCTGGCCTCAAACCTTCAGCCTTCCACCCAGCTGGGATTATAGACATGTGCTACCACACCACCCAAGTCCTGCCTCTACTGTTCCCCAGTATTTGACTTCTCTTGAAGCCTCAGTTTCCCTGTCTCTGAGTAGGGATAAGGCCTCTTCTATTGGCTTCAGGCCAGTCTCTCTCAAGGGAAAAATAACACTCAATGGCTGCACAGCTGCTATGGATGGATCCTGACATAGACCACTGTGCTCCTGCTCCATATTTTGTCCCAGTTAAAGCAGTTGTAAATATTTACAGGTGGGTGGGGTCCAGTTTGACCGAGTAACATGCTTGTTCACTAGGGCACAGCATATGCTGAACTAAGGAAAATGACTATAACTGGCTACAACCGGAATGCTTGGTGGAGGTCAGGCCCCTTGCAGTTCCCATTTGAACTCTAGCCGGCAGTGCTGTTGCTAGGCTGGTTCTGTTATAAACAAAATTAGAGAGTCAGTATGAACTGGTTATACAAGACTACTTTCATTAGAAGAAAAAGCTCTCTCTCCTAATTTATCTTCATTTTGCTATGTCAAAACCACATAGTTGTGGTATGATGTGCAACTGTGTATTGAATTAAATAAAAATGTTATAAAAGTGGAACATTGATTTATGGATGGTTCTTGGATATTGTCTAAGAATAAAAGGAATGGAGAACTGTATAATGTAAAGAAATAGTTTTGTGCTGTAGAGTTGGTGGTCTCTACAAATCCATTATTTGGGTCTTGGTTTTCTTTCTACAAGTCTTTATAGGATAAGTAACTGACTGAGACTATATAGATTTGTGGTAGTTTGGATTCTCTCCAAAATACTGCCCAGTGCAGGTCCTGGTGCTACGGAGACTTAGGGTGTAGGAGGGGGGAGGGCCACCCGTGGTGAGGTGAGGGGCTCCTCCCTCAGGATCCCAAGTGAGCCCAGTCCAGCCTTGGCACAGGGCAAGGGAACACCACCCATGACACCACTTCTGTTCTGGCCTGACCCATGGCAGGCTCCCTGGACCCACGGAGGACACATTCAAGGAAGGTGAAAAGAAAAGACTCCTTAGCCAACCCCAAGAAAGAGGAGCAAGCCAGGAAGCAGAGCAGTTGCTGAAGCTGGGCGCTGCGAATGGCGCAATCTGCCATTCCCGTTTGTTGATCTCGCATGCCATTCTGCAGTTGGCACCGCTGTTGCCAGGAACCGCCTTCTCCTTTTTCCATCTGAAAGCAGGGGAAGAGATACTTTGTCAGTGTTAACTCTTTCTGTTCCACAGCCTGGACTCTCTTCTTCCCTATGTAAAGCTCAATAAACTACGTTACTGTAGGACACCCAGAGGTGTTAGAGTTAAAGAATTTTAGAAGTGAGTGGAATGAGCCTGGGGGAATTTTTAGAAAAAGAAAAGCAGCACTGAAGTCTTCCCCAGCGAGTCCACAGGTGACAGTGGGGAGAGGTAATTTGAATTTTGAAGAATGATGATCACTAAGAAAACCTGTAGACTCCTGGCAGATCCACAGTGACACACAGAGGTGGTGCAAGGCCCCGGAGCCTGCTGGGTTAGACTATGAGGAAAACAAACACAGGTAGGTAAGGTGAAGCAGCGAGGCATAGAAAGAGGGGGAAAGAAGAACAAAACAGCTCAGCATCCTTCAGAACACAGCAGTGACAGAGCAGGGGTAAACGGATTAATCCCATTAATGATTTAGCAAACAGAATCTACTATTAAATTCCTTAAGAAGGCATTAAAATCACCCAAGTCTTTCCTGCCTTGTTTAATGTGATTTTGTGGAAATGGGAGAAGAACACAGTCCAGGGAACACAATGAAGTCTAAAAATTGTTAACAGATCTCTGCTGTCAAGTACATGAGGGAGGTGATGTCCAGGTTGTAAGAGGTCATGGCTAGCTTTTTCAGATGGCAAAAGCAGAAGTTATTTTTAATGAGTTAATGTGCATAAAGCCTTAGAGTAGTGCCTGTGCACATCATAAATTCTATGTGCCAGTTGCTGCTACTACTGTTACTATTATAATTTTCAGAAGTGGTATTCGAATTGTGTCTAATCAAAACATTGAAATTCCCACAAAAAATTTACTTTTAGTCCTCAGCTTAGAAAATATGAAGCAGAATTTTTGCATTGAGGTTCTTAATTCTTGGAAAGCCTCTCTGTCCTGGGTTGAAAGCTGACTTTGTGCTTTTCTATTGGGTCTGGCTCTTGTGTAGGACAGGCCACCGCCTCAGTGCCCTACTTCTGGAGTCCAGGGAAGGGTTTTTGCCATTGGGAATTACTGAAAGTAACCATTGGTTTTATGTCAAGTGGGACTCAACTAATACAATCACACTGCATAAGCTTGCTTCAGAGTTAAGGCCCACAGGCAGATGATCAAAGAATGACAAGGTGACACCAGGCTCCAGGAAGGAAATTGTCCCCTTCAAAAGACCCCTCCCCACCAACTGACTCTCTTCCTCCCCCCGCATTTTCAGGGTTGAATTCAAGTTATTTGTGGTAACTCTATTGTCCCCTCCACTACTCACTGAACATCCTCTTTTCTGCCCTCTTTTAGACTGTTGAGTGTGTGCCACAGTTCAATGCTGTTAGCTAATATTTCATTGCTAATATGTGAAAAATGTTCAGAGCAGTGCCTGGATCATTACGCAGTACAACTTGTGCTTTGCCTGTTTTATCTCACTTAATCTCACAATGTAATATTTCCTCCATTTTGCAAATGAGTCAGTAGTGACCCAAAGTGGCTCAGTCCCCCTGTGAGTCCAGCCTGCCTGGCTCTAGAGCTAGAATTCATAATCCCTTTCACTGTCCAGCCCTTCCTTAGCCCTTGTAGTCTCTTGTTTCCCCATAGAGATTGGTTAGCATTGTCGTCTCACATTATAAACTCTTCAATGAGTGCTGTCATGTACTTGTCTATGTGTGTATTCCCCCCAGCTCTCCTACCCCCTCCAAGCATTGTCTAAGGACTAACACTTTTTCCTGGGAGTAGCAGCTCCTAATTGGACAATGTCTGTGATTGGCTGAATGCTGGGGTGGAGCGAGGAGTAGAGTATCCTAGTTGGACAATGACTGTGATTGGCTGAATGCTCTGAGTTGAAATGTTTCTGAAAATGAATGCTGTCCTGGACCAGCTCCAGTTCTTGCAATAGTGTTAGGCTCTGTCCTGTCTTAATGTTGGCATATGACTTCCAGCTATACACAGCAGCCTCTCTACTTCTCTGCCAAAGTGTCAGGGGAAACTTTTTTTCAGCGAGTAAAAACAAGTTGATATTGGCAGAGTAGTCCTAGGCAAATGCAAAAATTGTCCTTTGTCCTTAATTCTCAGCTGTCTCTTCCACACCCAGTACTCTCCTGCCATGGGCCTCTAGGGTCCCACCTGGTCCTGCAGCTTCTCCAGGAAAATGGGCCCAGTCCTTTTGCCTTTGTCTCTTTTCCTTAAGGCTCCTGATAACTGTTATCTGATTAACAGAGTTAGGTTTATGGTAATTGCTTCTGGTGGCATATTTGTATTTTAAAAGATAATTCCTTTTTTTTTTTTTTTTGTACCAGGGATCAAGCTCGGGACCTTGCACTTGTAAGGCAGGCAGCAGAACCACTGAGCTAAATCTCTGCCCCGTAAAAGATAATTCCTTAACTGGTCTGCAGGCCAGAAAGGCAAAAGAGGAGATAACTATTAAAAGAAAAAAAAAAAACACCCAAGGGAAGCAGGGCAGAGATAGAGAAAGAATTCCAGAGTCTGGGTAATCCTGGTTCAAATCCTGCTCTCTCCTTCCCACTAGCCATGTGTCTGGAACAGCTTCTCCAGGACCCAGTTTCTTTTCTGTAAAAGGATATGATGCCTGGCACAATGAATGTTAGCACATAGGCCTGTTGTGGCTCTCAGTTAAGTATTCCTTTCAAGTCTCATCCCAGGTGACCTCCACGCCACCTAGAAGTAATGCCGATCTTAACTTCTGTCTGCACTGTTGTCAAATTGAGAACATAATTCTTTCTGTATCTTTAATTTTAAAATGTTCTCATCTCCAGGGTTTTAAAAACTTTTTATTGTGAAATAGACCTTATATACAAATAAATGCACAAAACACGTACGTACAACTTAGCAAGTAGTTATAAAAGTGTCGTTCAACCATCATCCAAGTGAAGAACTGGCAGGTACTGCTTTAATGTGGTGTTCACATGTAACACAGTGGTTCTCAACTGAAAACTATGTTGCCCCAGGAAACATTTAAACATTTTAGTGGTCACAAGTGGCAATGCTGCAGGCATCTGAGAGGTAGAGGCTATGAATGCACAAGACTGTCCTCTCCCCCAACAATTACAGTATCTGGCTGCAAATGTCAATAGTGATAAAATTAATCCTGCTGAGCTGGGCACAGTGGCCCACACTTGTAATCCCAGCTCTCTGGGAGGCTGAAGCAAGAGGCCCACAAGTTCAAGCTCAGCCTGTACAGTTCAGCAACTTAGACCAGTGTCTCAAAAAAAAGCCTGGGGATGGAGCTCAGTGTGAAGGCCCTGGGTTTGGTCTCCAATGCAAAATAAAACACACATACACACAAAACCCTGCTGCAACACAATCCACTATTGGGAAAGGCCTGCATTTTAGAAACACAAGGCTTCATCAGGAGATGGACTTGGAGGAAAATGTGGCTGTTGGAGAAACCTGTTAGTGTCAGAACTTAGATTTATATGACACATTATCCCACTCCACTAATTGTTCTCTAGAAGGGGAAGAAACAGGCCACCCAGAATTTCACATAAAGGCTCTGAAGTTAATAGGCCTTGCTGATCACATCAATCAGTTTTGTCATCTTTCATTGCCAACAGGTGCTTTTAATCTCCACCATCCATTTATGCCCATCTTGGGAATCAAATACTGTATGAGTTATTGAAAGCCAAACATGTTCCATTTTACTATTAATTAAATTGTGAATAAATTAAATCCGGGTGTATTCTTTCCCACAACTTGTTCCCGTGCTTTGCTCTCATAACTTCTTTTATTTATTGCAGGATTTAGTTGTTCGTATTGTTTTTATCCTCGGCAACCTGACAGCGAAAAACAACCAGGCTCGAGAACACTTTTCTAAAGAGAAAGGGAGCATCCAAACTCTGCTGTCCTTATTCCAGACGTACCACCAGCTGGACCTGCACTCCCCGAGGCCTGCCTGGCCCAGTCTGCCATCCGAGGCGGAGGACGTGCTCATCAAGCTGACCCGTGTGCTGGCCAACATAGCCATCCACCCTCGAGTGGGCCCCTCACTGGCCGCCAACCAGGCTGTCGTGGGGCTGCTGCTAACCACACTGGGTGAGAGTGTGGCCTGGGCAGCTCTGGGCTGTGTGTGTGCATGTGTGTGTGTGTGTGTGCATGTGTGTGTGTGTGGTGAGGGCCTGGCAGGCTGGGAGAAACCCTGTACTTCTGTGAGGAAAATGCTTCTCCCCTTCACAACTGCCTTAAATGTATTCCTGATTTTAAAAAGAAAGAAAAACCATGGTCAATCTGTGACCCATATTTTTTGTCCTCTTTTTTCCCCCATGTTATAATAGAAAAATATAAAAAGTAAAGGAAGAAGCCAGGCAGTGACGGTATATGCCTGTATTCCCAGAACTTGGGAGGCTGAGTTAGGAAAATGGAGAGTTCCAGGCCAGCCTGGGCTGTAGTGAGACCTTATCTCAAAAACCAAAAATAGATAAAGGAAATTTTGCTACTTACATCAGTCAATTTTATTATATAATTTAAATGCAGCCCAAGACAATTCCTGTTTACAAAAATAAAAAAAGGGGCAGGCTACAGCTGATTGTAGATCCTTATTACTAAAATCCACTGAATTGTGTACTTTGATAAGGGTGGATTTTTTTATATCGCAGCTTAAAACAGTTATACCAATCAAATGAGCAAAAACTAGCCAAGAGCACCCCAAAGAATGTAAAATCCCCAATTCTTCCTGAGGCAGCCCACATGACTCAAATTCACTCCTCTTTCCTTCTTTCAGCTCTCACATTACCTGTGACCAAGTCTCCCTGTCCTTTGGGTCACATCTGCCTGCTTCCATTAGCTCAGGCTGCCACCACGCAATATCATGGGCTGTGGAGCCTAACACAATACTGTAGATGGTACAGCTTCACAGAAACTTGTTTCTCACCCTTCCAAAGGGTGGAAGTTCCAGAGTAAGATGCCAGCCAGCCAGGGCCTTTCCTGGTGAGGGCTCTTCACTCTGACCTGCAGAAAGCATCCTCTTGCTGTGTGTTCACAGGGCCTTTCCTTTTTGGCAGGAAAAAGGTGTGTGTGTGGGGTGGGGTCCTCTCCTATCAGATTACCAATCCTACTTTGATAGGAACTACTCTATGACCCCATTTAACTTTATATCCTCCTAGAAGCCCTATCAATATATGAGTTTTAGGGGAACACGGTTCAGTCCATAGCACCCCCTTTTTTCCCTCCAGTACTGGGGATTGAACTCCCCAGCTCTTTTTAAAATTTTTATTTTGAGACAGGGTCTCACTAAGTCATTAAATTGTCTACACTGGGCTCCCACATGCAGTCTTCCTGCCTCACCCTCCTCAGGGTGCTGGGATTACAGGTGTGCACCATCACACCCAGCTCCTTTTTCCATGTTTTAGGCCCACCAATCAAGCAACTCTGTCTGCTGGTGTGAGAAAAATTAATTGTAGTCCAAGATAATCAGTTTAACCACTAATAACCAGAGTAGTAGATCTTGTTGCTATGGAAGTTTAATCCGTGAGAAAAATTGTGTTTTTGTGAATTCACCCCATCCCAGCTATTCACTCTTAGAACCACTTTTTGAGTCCTCACTGCAGCATAATCAGTCCTATGCTGTGTGCTGCTGGTTTGTTTTAGTCTGTTCAGACTGCTATAACAAAATGCCATGGACTAGGCAGCTTAAAGCACAGAAATTTATTTTCTTACAGTTTTAGAGACTAGAAGTCCAAGATTGAGTTGGCAGCAGGGCTGGTATGTGAAAGGGCTCATCTCCTGGTGTGTAGAAGGCCATCTTCTTGCTGAGCCCTCACATAGCGAAGAGAGCATGGGCTGGTGTCTCCTCCTCTTCTCACAGCGCTCCAGCTATCAGATTTTATGGCCTCATTTAACGTTTATCACCTCTTCACAGGGTCTACCTCCAAGGATAGTTGCTTTGGATGTTAGGGCTTTGATGTTTGTGGAGGGGGCCACAGATACTCAGTCTGTAACCAGGTTTTAAAAACATAGGCAGTCATCTGCTTTCAAGGAACTCTGCCTCTGTATGAAGCAATGACAGGCATGCAGGCAGGAAACACAGCTTCTGAAAGGTGCCAGGAGCAAGGCACAGAGGGGCTCGAGGGCTGACAAGCCAGACCCATGGAGCAGCAGTGGGTGTGTGGCTTATGCTTTCTGTAGGTGACATTGCCATATCTTATTATGGAGCTTTACAGTTTAAAAGGCATTCTGGTATCGATTACCTCGCAACACTTTGAGGTTGAGTTTTTGTTAATGAGGTCAGATGAAGAAATGAGCTCTAAGAGATACAGTGACTTTATGGGTCACAAAGTGGTAAGTCATGGAGTCCCAAATGTTGACTGTCTGAAGAAAGGATTTATTTCCTTGGCTTATCACTTCTGCATAATAACCGCAAATCTACAGTTAGCCTTGGACTCTCCTCTCAGCTGCTGGCTGTAGGTAAGCCATTTGGTAGAATATGCATCTAGCTGTTACAGAAATCCAGTCTGTCACAACCTCAAGCTTTTCATCTTTTGCGTGTAATAGGTTCCTGTCTGCTGACATCCCTTCCCCTTTGGGAGGACCTTCTGGGTGGTGCTTCTCAGCCCAAGGCAAGAGATGGGAAGCTTTTGAATCAGCTGTGGGACTCATTAAAACAGCCCTTCCAGCTTCCTACCAGAAACTTAACTCTGTAGGATACCCTTAACTCTTCCCTCCCCACTAAGTGTTAAGACCTGGGGCTTCTGGAAATCACTGTTCACTTCTCCAGCTCCTGAGGAGCTGGCAGAAGCCTGGAACTGGGAGTGCTTATCTGTTCCATACCCAGTCCCTTTACCTGACTGCAGCTTGGTCAAGGCACTGAGCCTGTAATAGACAAGAACATGTCTGATAAAGGGATTGTATTAGTCAACTTTGCATCACTGTTTCAAAATACCTGAAAATAACAATTTAAAGGAAGAAAAGTTTGTTTCAGTTTGTAGTTTCAATCCATGGTTTCAGTCAATGGTTAGCTGGCTCCACTGCTTTTAGGCCTATGGAAAGGCAGAAAAGCCACAGCAGAAGGGAGTTGTGGAGAAAAGCTGCTCACCTCATGGCAGCCAAGAAGCAGAGCGAGAGAGAGAGCCAGGAGTGAGACACTGTATAGCCTTCCACCAGTGACCTGCTTCCTCCAACTGTGCACCACCTCCTAATAAGCCCTTCAGCTGTGACCTCATCAGTGGGTTGTTAGCGCCCTCATGTTCAATAATCTTCCAAATGCCCTATATCTGAACACATGAGCCTTTCGAGGGACATTTTTGATCCAAACTATAACAGAATAGAGCCTGTAGTAGATGAGAACTCTCCCAGTCTTCTCATCTACCTGAGAAGAGCCAGACCTAACAGGCAAGTTAAGAAGTAGAGTTAGACATGATTCATTATCCCATAGTTATTAATATTCACATATAGAGTGGAAACATTCCCGCTCTTCTGTATTTTATGAGGTGCCCATACACTAAATGTAGAATGACTAACTTGCTTTTGATTCAAAAGAAGATGATGCTCTTGGGCAGGAGAAAAACTCCAAGAAGCAGATTTGACCTGAAATAAAAGGTTTAAACCAGAGGGCCAAGCCTACTAGGTCCTCTGGCTGCAGCCTTAGGTGGCTTTTGGGTCTGTCCCTTCCCTGTTCCCATCACCAAGTCCTCTTGGAGGGGGGTGCTCTGCCTTGGTCACTTGGGGGATTTCCATGTGAGGTCTGTCCAGGGTTACTCCTTGAGGTTATGGAACCCAGGAATTACCTACTTTTTTTCTTCTACTCTTAAGTGATCATTGGAACTTTTATTCTGTGGTTCTTAAACTTTCTTGCACATAAGACATATAGGAGCCTTACTAAAAATGCAGATTCTTGGCCCTCTCTGAGGAGAGGTTGTGATTCATCATCTAGGGTGTAGGATCCAGGAATGTGCTTATTCGAGTGCTCCCTGGTTGGTCCTGACACTTGGGTGGAGGGCCTTCATTGAGAAATGCTGTGCACTGTCAGGGCTCCATCCCATAGGAGGTGGATCACAGTGAAGAAACCCTGCTCTCCCATGATTGGTCAAGGCTCTCTGACCTATCATGCTTTGGGCAATTGCTTGGGCAAGGAGATGTCTTTGTTGTTGTTGAGACAAGGTCTCACTAAGTTGCCCAGGATGAGCTTGAACTCAAAATCCTCCTGCCTCAGCCCCTTGAGTAGCTAGGATTACAGTTGTAACCACCGTGCCTGGCAATGTTTGTCTGTTCTATCTTCTGAAAGATTCTATCTCTGAAAAAAGCTTCCAAGGGGCGAAAGTCACCTTTGTCAGAGAATCACCCCTCTCTTCATTACCTTCTGTGGCTCAACTGCTAGGGTGAATTTCTGAGCCCTTCTACCCCGAACTCTGCTTCTTTCCCATCTGGTTTCTCTGCCTCAGTATGGAATGGTGACCCAGATTCCCACAAAGGAAGCTGGGGCTCAAAGCTCTTGCCCCCTCTGACAGGCAGCTTAGGTCAAGCACGGGGCCAGCTTGGGGCTGTAATGGAGACTGCAGAAGAGGGCTGTCCATGGGTCTGGTTGTGCCTGCTCAAGATCAGAGCACCTGTTGCCCAGTTCTCCTCAGGGCTGAGCACTCACTCGGCCTCACTGCTCTTGGCAGTCCCATGGCAGAGGCTTCCCTTGAGTTTGTCTCTTCCCCCTCCCTTCAATACTGCTCCCCTCATAGAGGAGCTGCTTGTTCCCCAGGACTCAGTTCCAGTTGCCAATCTCCTTCCAGAGAGTTTTTAAAAATCAGAAATACTTTCAGTAGGAACTGATCCTCAGATGCAGAGATTTGCTGCCTTTGTGGCAGATCCAAATTCCAGACTCTTGCATGAGTCCACAGAGGGTGATCTAAGACAGGATCCCGGCTCTCTTGCTTCTAGAAAGCAGAGTATATAGCCCAGCCAGCTCTGATGGGAACTCAGGAACACAGAGTCCTTGACCTGAACAGGATGCAGTGGAGAATACAGGACAGTAGAGTCACATTTACCTGGGCTCAGGTGTCTGCTTTGTGAAATCAGGCAGTGGAAGGCAAGTTAAATGCTCTCTTGAATCCTTAGTGTCCTCATCTATACAATGAGATATGAGGTTGCTGGTGGGGACTTAATTATGTCCCCACCAATTCATCTGTTCAGGTCCTAATGTTGCAGTGTTTGGAGATGGAGCCTTTGGGAGATAATTAGTTCAGATGAGGTTGTGAGGTGGGGCCCTGAGGATAGGATTAATGGCCTTTTGAGAAGAGACACCAGAGTTGTGTCCCTCTCTGTGGCATGAGAGAGGCCACAGAGAAGGCAGCCATCTGCAAGCCAGGAAGAAGCCCTCACTAGCCACTGACCATGTTGGCACACTGACCTTGGACTTGCCGCCTCCACAACTATGAGAAAATACACTTTTATTGGCTCATGCTACCCAGTTTACAGTGTTTTGTTATGGCAACCCAAGATGACTGAGGCAGATGTACTTTAGGAAGAGTAATTGTTATAGGCTTAAATGCTTATAAGTGCATTTAAATTGTTATCAGTAATTAACTTTTGTGGCATTAAATGCATGCCAAGTGCTCAGTGGTGTTCATGGTAGATGCTCAGTTGCTGTGAGTGCCAACCCCTCACTCTGATGCCAGGGGCCATCCTACTTCCCAGACATGTGGTTCTATGGAAGCGGGCTCTCTTAGGACCTACCTTGCATTTTCAGGGCAAGTCATTAATTCCTCTGCCAGGGAGGAGGAAAACCAGATCCCCAAGCACTGCACAAGGTCTGGTATCATTGATCTGGGCATAGAGGGCACCAAGGCTGCAGATCCCTCCAGGCAAAAGGGTTAGACATGCATCTGAGCTGCCTCTCAGAAGCAAGATGGCAGTCTGTTCATCTGACAAACATTTACTTAGTGCCCACTGGGCACTGTGCACACTTTTAGGCCCCATTGAATATTAAGAGATTTAAACTCTATGACAACTCTCCAACATAGGTGGAATTCTCACCCCTACTTTACAACCAAGGGAATGGAGGCCCAGGAAAGATAAATATTTTGAGCAAGGCCACACAGCCAATAGGGGAAGTAGCAGGATTTGGGCTCCAGAGTCATGGTCACAACAAGCAAGGATACTTTTAGGGGTCCTATTTCACTTCTTTTACCTTTTATCCTTCAAATATAATAGAGGCCCTTTTTTTATTCCCTAAAAGCCTGGGCCCACTAGGATATTCCTTGCTGTAGAATCTGCATTGGAGCCCAAGCTAGATCAGATCTTTATTTGCTTCCCATGTATTTAGTCCAAAAAGAAGGTAAGCCAGGCCCTCATTTCTTTTGTAGTTCTCCATGTACTCATGAAGTGTCTACTGTGTCCTGGGCCCTATGTTGGCTGTGGTATGTAGAGAGACACTGGCTAAAGGCCAGGATGTGTCTTCTGTAGCTACATTTTCCTTTGAATATAGCAAGTTATAAAAAAGCTGTTCTCTTTCATGGAAAGGAAAGGTAGCCAAAGGCCAAATCAAAAAGTTTAAGAGCTAGCATAATTGTCTCCCCCAAATTGGCTCTCTTCATATGCCCATAGTTCAGAGAATGTGGTTATTATCTGTGTTGGTCAGCTTTCCATTGCCTGAGACAATCTGTAAAAGAAAAAGTTGATTTTGGCTCACAGTTTTAGAGATTCCAGTCCATGGTCAGTTGGCCTCATTACTTTTGGGCCTGTCACAAATCAGCACATCATGGCAAGGACACATGGCAGAAGAAGCCAAACACCTCATGGCAACCAGGAAGCAAAAGAAGGGAAGAAGAGGGGCCTGGGTCCCAGTGTTCTCTTCAAGTGCACATCCCCAGTGATAAAACATGATCCCATTACTCCCCACCTCTCGAAGGCTTCATTCCTTCTCTTTTCCACCACAAAAAAGCACCACAGGCTGGGAACCAAGCCTTTAACATGAGGCCTTCTGGGGACACTTATCCAAACCATAGAAACAATCACTCAATTATGAAAGCCAGAAACTTGGGGCCATCATCTCCCTCATACCCCAGTCCAGTCTTCACTAAGTACATTCTGTCCACTCTGTTCCTTCTTTGCTGTCATCCACATCTAAGCAATGTCATCATTTATAATACTGCAGGAGACTCCTAACTAGAATGTCTGCCTCTGACCTTCTCTGCATTCTGGCCATGTAACATCAGTTGGTTTTCTGTTGGTTTTTTACGGAGAAAAAGCAGGTTGGGGGTGGAGGGAAAGAAGAATAGATACTATTTTATATAGGAAGGTTATATGGAAGGTGGTGTGTAAGCAACCGTTGAAGGACATAAGGGATAAGCCACATGATAACTAGAGAAGAGTATCTTCCAGACAGAGGGAACAGCAGTGCAGAGTCCTAGCCCGGGTCCTGTTCACATGCTCCACAGAGCAGGAGACAGGTGTGCCTGGCCCTGGGGGTCTGGGGGCTGCTGGGGGAATTAAGGACAGGGCAGCCCAGACAGGGCCTGCGGGCTTAGTGAGGTGGAGCCATTGGAGGGTTGGGAGGTGAGTGGCCTTATCTGACTTACTTTTGAAGGCCACTGTATTAAGAGTAGACTTATCCAAGGCAACTGAGACAACTGTGGGAGAAGAGAAGCCAGTAGAAAGTGAAAGAGGGAGTGGGGTAATGGAGAAGGTAAGACGTGATCAATTCTGCATGTTTGGAAGGCAGAGTGGGTGGTTATGGGTGATCATAAAGAGCATGCTCTCGGGAGGTAGTGGTGTGGAGAATGTATTCCTCTGGCAGAGCTTGAGCCAGCCACACTGGTGGCATCAGAGACAGCTCAGCTCATCGGGGGGTGCTGACCCCTTTGCTTTTCCTCAGGCACAGGGCCTAGACTGGCCTGACTCTTCTAGATTTGCAGGGCATGGGGACTGAGTATAGTCCCCTGCCTGCCCTGGCTGGGAGTGGTGCCTCGAATTTGGTGTATTTCCCTGCAGGAAAAGTCATGGGGATGTAGAGAAGCAAACAGTACCTCTGGCGCCCTTGCACAAACCTGGCCAGGGACAGCAGCTTGTCCCTGGTACTGCTGCTGCCGCTGCCACACTTTCAGTGTCATTGCCTCTCCCCTGCAGTTCATCTCTGACTCCCTTACCCTCACTTCATTCCAGAATCCAAGTCTCTTGATGACTGTGAGGAGCTGGTGATCAACACTACAGCAACGATCAACAATTTATCTTTCTACCAAGTGAAGAATTCCATAATCCAAGACAAAAAACTATATATTGCTGAATGTAAGGTTTAGAGCTGGGTTTAAGGTTTTGATTTGATTAAATACAAAAGTGGAGGCATTCCTGGTTTTTGACATCTGTCACAAATGTCTTAGAGCATGATCTGATTTTAAGAAATTAGAAGATGGAGACAATTAGTTTATTAGTTCTTGCTGAAGTACTTCACAGTTTACATTTTATTATCATTTAATTTGTATTTATTTATTTTTGCAGTAATGAGGGATTTGAACGCAGAGCCTTGCTCTTGCTAGCCAAGCAAGTGCTCTCCCATTGAGCTACATCACCAGCCTGAATTTTACATTGTCATCAGTATCTAGCATAAGATCAGTTTCCCTTTAAATTAAAACTCAACTGATCTTGTTTTTCTCCTCACCAAATCCAGTGCTCTTAAAACTTCTTGTGAGTAAAAACATGGATGGAATCCTAGAGGCTGTGCGAGTTTTTGGAAATCTCTCCCAGGACCATGACATCTGCGATTTCATTGTGCAGAATAATGGTGAGTTAATGACACTTAAATTTATAAACATGTACTTCTTGCCAATGATCAGCTAAGTGGTTCCGGAGCTTAGACGATTATAACCTGATACTTGTTTGTGCTGTGGGAGAGGTAGCGCTCAGCATTCTGTCCTGAAGGGGAGTGCTCAGCTCAGGTTGCCAAGATGGACCCAGGCAGTGAGGGGCCTTAGACTGGCTCCCTCACCAGTGGCCTGCTGAGTGCCGGGGAAGATGGGAGGGTGTCTAATGGAAACAAACTTAGCATTTCTACCTAGGGAATTGAATCAAGAGATGTTTCCCTTTATGTGCTAGAATGTCTATTCCATTTTGCTTATAATTACAAAAAGTAGAAACAACCTAAATGTCCACCAACACCCAAAAGAATAGTTGCATAAATATGTACTCATGTAACAAAATGTTCTACACCATGGGTGGGGAACCTATGGCACGCTTGCTATTGAGTTTTTCTCAGAGATGTTAACGTATGAGTTGTCTTTCCTAAACTAACCTCAGTATTCAGGTTTAACTGCAGTGTTGGCACTTTGTGATAAATAAGTGGGTTTTGGGTTGCAGTTTGTCACTCGATCTCTAAAAGGTTCACCATCACTGTTCTATAGCCATTAATAAATGACTTAGACATTCATGTGTCAACATGCATCAAACTAAAATACATAATGTAGGAACAAAAAAGCTAGTAATATAGTAGGATATGTAGAGAATAATGCCACCAATATATGTTTAAAAGCATGCAAAACTATGCTGGGGCTAGGTGCAGTGGTGCATGCCTTATGATCTTAGTCACATGGAGGCTGAGGCAGGAGAATCATTAGTTGGAATCCAGCCTGGGCAACTAAAGGAGATACTGCTTCAAAACAAATATATACATACATACATACATACATACATACATACATACATAAAAATGGCTGGGGATATAGCTCAGTGAAAAGACTTTGGATTCAATCTCCAGTAATGTAAAATAAACTATCTTGGGGTATTGCTTATGTATGTGTATTCATGTAATAATGGTGTAATGTATAAATGGAACATAGAAATGATAAACTCCATATTTAAGACAGAATTTATCTTTGGAGAGGAAGAGATGTCCAAAGATATAAATTTGGATCTGAAATGTTTTATTTATTTTAATTGACAGATTGTATATATTTGTTATACACAACATGTTGTTTTGAATGTACTGTTCTATTTCCTGTACTGGTGAGTGGTAACTACCTAAGTATTTACACTAACCATGCACTGTATGTCTCACATATGTCATGCAAGAATAATTTTTAAAACTCAATTATCCATGTTCATCACAAAATATTTCGATGGTGCAGATATAAGGAACAGCAGCAGCAAACTGCCACCCACCATTTTGCTGCCCTAGGGATAACTGTTAACATCTGGGTGTGCGTTCTTTGGGGGGTCACCTCTGCCAAGTTCACTGCCCAACCCAGCCAGTAGGGCTGAGGCAGGAACAGGGCAGCCCCTTTCAGGAGTACAGCAAACAGGACAAGGTAGAGCACACTCCTCACCCACCCTTTGCTAGGCTCCTGCAGGCGTGTGTGTGTGTGTATGTGTGTGTGTGTGTGTGTGTGTGTGTGTGTGAATGGGAAAAACAGTTCCCAGTTCCATTTCCTAGGAAAAAGGGAAAACAATTCCCCTGAGGCAAAATGACTGCACACTGGAGCAGGTCAGTTTTTAGCAGTCTGAGCATCTTCTCTTACATAAGGCCCTGGGAGGCCTCAGGGTAGATCAGAAACAGACTTTGCTGCCCTACTCTGTGCATTTACACAGTTGCTCCTGGAGGTTCAAAAAAGCCCTTGAGAATGACCTGAGTTGGACACCCGTGTTGCCTTTGTTCCCTTTCTACCAGCAAGAACTCTATGCTGCCACGAAGCCAGGGCTGCTGCCTGGGTCAGTTGTAGTAATAGACCTGGAAGCAAGGGACCTGGGAGTCGGGGAGCAGACTCTGGGAGTAGTAGGTGCTGGGGAACCCATTCCTGGGAGGTGGATACTGGGAGGTGGAGGCTTAGGAAAAATGGGTTAAATCTCCTGACAAGCTTCGGGTATTGTAAGCCACTCCTTCCCATTTCCGCTGTGCCATTTGTAAAACAAGATACAGCTGTGAGCCTGAAGCTTTCACTGATCTGCATTTGTTCTCTGCCCTCCTAGTACACAACTTTATGATTGCACTGCTGGACACTAAGCACCAGGACCTTTGCTTTTCTGCTTGTGGTGTTCTCCTAAATCTCACTGTGGATAAGCACAAGCGAGTTGTCCTAAAGGAGGGAGGTGGCATTAAAAAGTAAGTGTTGGGGCCAGGGATTTAGCTCAGTGGTTCCATTGCCTGCCTCGCAAGTTCAAGGTCCCGAGTTTGATCCCTGGTACCAAAAAATAAATAAATAAAAGAAAAAGTAAGTGTCTAAGCATGGAGTCCTGTCTCGGGATTCAGGGGACACAGCTTCCTAGGCTCTTAGGCTGGCTTTCCCATCCTTTCTTGGGAACAGAGGTATTTCAACATTTGAAAGCCCCAGGCTGGGGCTAAAGAAGGAATCTAGGTTCCACTAGATGCTTAAAATCATTCACAAGTGAATTATTGCTATATTGCAATCATTTAAATTTATAGATACTAAATTATTTTAATGATCATTGAATTGTATAAGACACATTAAATATCACAGGATAATCATCATACTAAACATTCAAAAGTTAAAGGCAGACTCTGACTTCTCAATTTGACTTTTATAAACTTAGGTTAGTGGATTGCTTAAGAGATTTTGGTCCTACTGATTGGCAGCTGGCCTGCTTGGTTTGCAAAACTTTATGGAATTTTAGTGAAAATACCACAAGTGCTTCAGCGTGTTTTGGAGATGAAGACACCAACACACTCTTAGTCCTCCTGTCATCATTTTTGGGTAAGTGAATCTGAGTTTCATCAATGCAAGATAAGAAAAATGGTTTTTTGTGACATGTGTAAGTATTGATGTGTGTTAGGGTAGCTGTTTTTCTATAAGCAATGAGAGATGTTAAAGATTATTATAACTTGGAAGCTGAACGTTACCTACAGTAGGGATGGAACTTTTAACTGCTTCAATACAGTCGTGATTCTTTATGACTTTTTTTTTCTCTTCTCTGTAGGCTGCATAACCACAAATTCCACATAACTCTGTTGTTTAAAAGTATTTTGACACTGTTAGAACTGAGAAAATATGGCTAAAAGCTGCTTTGCTTTAAGTCATGCTTTTAAATGGATCTCTACATTTTAGTTAGCAGCTATGTTATATGGGAAAGGGTCTGAGAGACCATTTGAATCACAGTGAAGCCTATATTCTTAAAAGGTAGAAACTGAAGTTGTACAGACTAAAGAGGATAATTTCTTATGTTATTTTTTTTCTGTTTTGAGGATAATTTTTTTTTCATCCTGGATTGTCTCTAAAAACAATGATTTGGGTCAGTACCCAAGTTGAGTGTTTTCAGTAATGCTTTTTCCTAAATGGAGGAGGCGTCCCCATCATTGCCTAGCCACCGATTGGCGAGGCTCTGGGGAAAGAGTGTGACTCCGAAGCCATGGATTCAAATCCTCCTTCCTCCACTTGGTGGTATAATTTGGACAAAGGAATCTCTGACAGCCCATCTTTCCATCTTTAAAAGGGTCTATAGGCAAGATAGTTCCAAGTTTAGGTCCTTGCTTTATCTCTTGCAAGTTGTTTTTTGGTACCGGGGATCAAACTCAGGACCTTACGCTTGCAAAGCAGTTTGTGGAACCACTGAGCTAAATCCCCGGCCCTCCTGCAAATTTTTAAACTTTAGGCTTAACCTGCCTGGAATTTATATTTTATCATCTCTAAGGCAGGGATAGTTAATATCTACCCTGAAGAGCTGTTAGGCTGATAAGTGAACATATATGTACAGAGAGCCTAATGTTCACCCTGAGACGTAGCAAGTCCTTGAAAGATGGCTGAAGTGCTTGTACACTAAGTGTTGTAACAGTATGTTACTGCACAGGAACTGGGACTCGGAAGCTATTTGAAAGAATCAGGTGTACTAGGCTGTTGTGAAATTTGCTTTTTTCCAGGTAAATATAATTGTGTGTGTGTGTGTTTAAAATACAGGATAAGAAAAAAATGATTGATTGAGGTTTACAATCTGCCAAAGGCTTTCTCAGGAAGCTTGTTGTAGGAAGCTGAAGGCCATGCTCAGACTGCCTAACTCAGTTCTCCAAATTCTATTTTATTTTATTTTTATTTTTATTTGGTGCTCGGGATAGAACCCAAGGCCTCTTGCATGCTAAGCAAGCACTGTACCACTGAGCTACCTCCCTAGTGCCTTAAATTCTCAATGTGGGCAGGGCATTGAAGTCAGCTATGGAATTAAAGAGAACACGCATCCTGGCCCATCCTTAGGAATTCTGATTCAGGAGCTCTGGGGGGAGACTGATAATCTGTGTTTTAAAAACTTCCCCAGATGGGCTGGGGATTTAGCTCAGTGGTTTTGCCACCTGCTGCACAAGTGTAAGGACCCGAGTTCGATCCCGGGTACCCAAAAAATAAATAAATAAATAAACAAATAAATAAATAAATAAATAAAATAAAAACTTCCTCAGTTGAGTGCGATGTGCAGTGAGGATTGAGAGCCTCGGATCTGCTTAATGAAGGAATTTAGGGGAGGATGCACAGGGCAGAACCCAGGAAGTAAGACACTGCCCAAGGGCTCCGGGAGAGGCACTCAGGAGCTAGAGTCCCAGGGACCCTCAGCAGCAGGCATCATGGCATCATGAGCCCCCCCACACCTTGGGCTCCAGTGTGCTGGAGACCCAGCTCTGCTTCCGCTCTGCTGTGGAGGAGAAAGTTCTCACTTTTCTCCCCTTGCTTCCTCTAGGCTCCTGCTTGGTCATGGCTTCCACTACCTCAAAGCTTGCACGTGATGCACTCAGTGTGTGTCCCTGTGTCTCCTTTGTTGCTGGCACACTTTTTTGTGTCTCCCTTGGAGGAGGAAATTGTGATTGGCTCAGTGAGTCACTTTCCTGTGCCTAAGGCTTTTGTGTGTAGGTGACAACAGCTGCCTCCGTGACAGACAAGCTACCTGTGCCTTCCTTTCTTACCTAAGTCTGGGGCAGTTGGCCATAAATAACCAGGATAGTGGGGCCATGCTGCGTAAGGTCCAGCATGGACCCGGCTAGCTTCAGAGAAGGGGCCAGCATACATGGGAGGCATTTCATTGTAGTCAGTCTGTTGCTATCATTCTGTTCCCAATGTTGGGCTTCTCCAGCCTCTGGCCTTTGCACATGCCCTCTGCCCTATATGCTGTGCAAGTGCTGCTGACCCAGCAGGCCCTTTTTTATAGCTTCTGAAGCTCATAGTCATAAGAAAACCTTTACTTGTTGTATAGCAATTATATAATCACGATTTGTGTGATTTCTCCTGTATTAATGTTTTATAAATTTTATCTTTCCCTTTCCAACTCAGCTACTTTAGGGAAAAAATATTGCCTCATACAAAGCAGGTATACTTGATAAATGCTTGTAGATTGGCTAACAGTAGTGTTTTAATAGTGCTATATACCTTCGTTTTGGGGATTGTGCGTGTGTGTTGTGTGGTGCTGGAGATTGAACCTAGGGTCTTGTGCATGCTAGGCAAGTGTTCTATCACTGAGTTATACCCTTAGCCCCTGATAGTGTTTTATACTTTAAAAAACATGTTCATTCTGTCTTCACAAAAAGTTTCTGGGGTCAGTAGCTAAGTGACAGACAAGGAAAGTTAGTCAGGAAGGGTTAGATGACTTGCCTAAGGACATACTTTATCAAATCCAGGACTTTTCATCTGAAAATAAACATCTAGCCTGTGTTTTTCTGCTGTTCTATTACATAGTAGACCCCGACTCCACCCCACCCCATGGAAGGAACCTGTGGCATAGATAACAAAAATAAACAGAGTTTGATCAGGGAGCCAAGTCCCAGTCCAAAGTATGATGCTTTCTCACATGATGAAGAAGTATGAGGACTGGACCTTGTAGGCTCTGAGGTCTACACTACTCTTGTCTTTTTCTCAGTGGTTTGGGCACTTGACCCTTACTTCTGACAGGGCTATGGTTGTGTCTGGACAGCTGGCCTGTCACGAGTGAGATGGCACGTGGATAATGGTGTACTTGAATTTCAATTATTTTACAAAGATAGCTTAAAGAACAGAACAAAACAAAACAAAACAAAAAACTAAGCTTATTTTGAAAACAGGATGAGGTATTAAATCACAAAGGCCCACGTTGAAGAACTGAGGGCTGTTTTTAGAAATAATGGCAAGGCAATTGATATAGTAATAAAAGTTCCCTAACTTTTTCTTGCATGGTGACTAGGAAAGAAAAAGGGAGAAACTAATGATCCTTAACATGGTGGAGTCTTTCTGGAAAGAGGCTAAAACTTTCTGGTGTACTGCAGTTGCTTCTTATAAACTCTTGATTGATGTGTTTAGCTGGAAGTTCTAAGTAGTAGCACCTGACACTCTAGTCACCCTGAGCCCCTCAGGAAGCGGGCGATGTGCGCAGTTGATTGTCCCAATTGTGAAGAACACTAGGTTATTGTGTGCTCGCCGTATGGTATGGAACCTGGCCCTCAGGTTTTGTGATGAGTGTAAATGGGGCCGAGTGTTCCAGTTGAGGATCACATCGTCAGGCCTCTGCCAGGGAGCTCTCAGGTGCTTCCGGAACAGATGAGGACTCTGGCTCAGGAGAGAAACATCAAGGCAGTGATGCATCCCTCCAACAGCTGCCTGGTACTGGAGCACAAGTCAGAAACTGGTGCCCTGGTGCTGTAGTACACTTGAACTGGAATGATGATTGTGTTATAATCATCACTGGTGCATTTATTGTTTCGAGTCTTTTAATACTTTCTAATACATTTATTTCAAATTTTGTATTTGTTTTTTTGTTTGTTTTTCTGTTTGTTTTGTTTTTTTGAGACAGCATCTGGCTATGTAGTCCAGGCTGGCCTTAAACTCACTATGCAGGCCAGGCTGCCTCTGACTCACAGGGACTCTTCTGCTGTCTCAGTTTACTGGGTGCTGGGATTATGGGTGTGTGCTACCTCACTTGGCTCTCAAATTTTAGTATTTGAAAGTATGCGATGTACCAAGAAAGCTTAAGAAAGATCGCTTGTCTAAATCAATCCTTTTTACACTGTGAGTCATGAAATCAGTTTAGTTGGTTGTAACCAATGTCTTTTGGTTTTTTGAGACAGGGTCTCACTGAGTGGTTCAGGCGGCTGGCCTTGAACTCATGGCGATCCTCCTGCCCCAGCCTCCTAAGTGCACTACCACACTGGCTCCCACATCTTTTTAAAAAATGAAATAATTCGTCAAGTGTGGTGGTTTATGGCTATAATCCCAGCAAGCCCAGGCTGGGCAACTTGGCAACTTGGCAACTTGGCAAGACCTATCTCAGAATTTTAAAATGAGGTCTGGGGATGTAGCTCAGTGTAAAGGCCCTAGGTTCAATCCCCAATACTGACCAAAAAAGTAGCAAAGAAAGAAAATATCAGAATGTATTACATCTAGTAATTTTATTGTGAAACATTTATTATTTATACATAACTATTTAAGTAATGTATACAGAATCATAATGTTTAATGCATTTCTTACTATGGGTCACAGTAAGTCTGAAATCACATATATAAATTTTCATTAAGTCAGTCTCTACTACTTTCTTCTTCTTTTTTTTGTGGTACTGGGGATCGAACCTGGGTCCTTGCACTTGGGAGGCAGGCAGTGGAACCACTGAGTTAAATCCCTGGTCCTCTACTACCTTTTGAAGTACAAGTTCAAAACTTTAATACCCAGTATAATGTAACTTTGAGTGTCTGCTATGTTTACCCTAAAACTTCAGACTGCTGGGTTTTTCTTCTGTGTAGCTGTTTGGCTACTTTTGTATCTTGTTTAAACCAATTTAGAATTAATATGATCTGAATATAGATTAATTTCTAAATACCGGTAGGCTGAAATTTAAGAAGAGTAACAAACTCAGTATATGAGAGGGAGTCAGGAAGTGAGGAGGGGAAAGAAAACCATTGGAGAGTTTGCAAAAATCATCAAATCCAACCAAAGCCCTGGGCAGAGGAGGGGTCTGTTCAGGGCCACACTACTCAGCCTTAAGCAGCTTGGGAAAGAAGGGCATAAAACAAAAGGATTCCTTTCTTAAGCAAAGTTTAGAACTCAGCAGATCTAGAAAGGAGTGAACAGGAAGATGATCTAGAAATCTGAAGTCACTCAGAATCTATCAGTCTAGAAGTAGCCAAATAGGAAGGGCTTTGAAGACTCCAGGAACACTGCATTCTCCCTCAAGGCCCTGGTTATCTTGTGGGCAGGGAGAGCTCAGTTTGCTTTCAGGGTCTCCATGGAGGGCCTTGCTGAAGTGTTTTTGTCTGCCTGGAACTTATCTCAGAGTTGCATAGCTGACAACTTGGTTGGGAGGGAGAGGGGGAGGTACACACTGGGATTGGACATTCCCTTATCTTATGCTGGGTGACAGTAATATCTATAGTGCCAAAGTACACATGGAGCATACACAAACACTCTGTATAAAATCTAATGTAAACAGAGTAATGAAAAATATGTTCGCAAATTATGTAAGTAGCAACATTTGTGGTCATTTTGGGACTTAGTGGTTGCCATTTAAGAAGTCAGCCTCAGGCCACAGACCTAGGAAGTGGTAGGGCCAATATTCTGACTGGCAAGCCAGTGCACTTTCCTGAAGTCTGTCACATGGAGTGTGAGGTGAGGCCTAATATAAACAAGTGAAAACATGGCTAATTGGTACAGAAACTTTAGAGGTCATTTATCTTCCTACTTGGATTGAATATACTCTGTCGTGTTCATGGAATTTAGGATGTCTTTTCATCAAGAATGACATTAAAGTTGCAATTTTGCATTTTTTTTCATTTTTTAACAAGTGATTTTTTTTTTTTTTTTTTGCATTATCTATAGACTTGCTTGGGACTTTAACACTCCTTGGAATTCTCAAAGTTCCCCAGTTATCAGTAATTGGAGAGTGTGGGGTGAGGGTGTGGGTTGTCCTTTCAAAGAAGTAAATCCCTGCTGCTTTGAAGCCAGCAGAGTTCTAATTTTCAGTTAAGTTTATTCATTTATTTTTGTAGTGCTGGGGCTTAAACTCAGGCCCTTGCTCTTGCTACGCTATCACTTTACTACTGGGCCACATCCCTAGCCCTTTAGTAAAGTATCAAATTCAACTGGTCAACTTTCCCAAAGGATTTCCTGACTCCTTTTATATCTGTCAATCATTTAAGTAAATAACTTTTCTAATGCATATGTAAGGAAGTAACCTATTAATACTTTGTTTATTCTGAGAAATTGTAATCTCATTTTAGTTGCAAATTTATATGTAAAAACAGACTAAAAGAAGAGTTCAATTCAATTTAGGATTTAAAAAATAATTGCTCAATTAAGAGACTAAAATATATTTGTTTTAAATATTTGCAGAGAATAAAGAGAGTAAAGAACTCCTATTTTAAAAAAAACCTTTTTCACTGGGTGCAGTAGCTTGTACCTACAGTCCCAGCTACTTAGGAAACGGAGGCAGGAGGAGTTTAAGACCAGCCTGGGCAGTATAAGGAGCCCCTCTCTAAAAAACAAACTAAAAGCCTTGTAATCCCCAAAGCCTACCTTGTGTCATGTTGGTATTAAAGATGACCCAGGATGAGTTTTACTCATCAAAAATTAAACTATTTGATAGGATTACATTTCCAAATAATCACTCCAATTTTAATTTTTCTGATACAGATGAAGAACTAGCACTGGATAGCAGTTTTGATCAAGATCTAAAAAACTATCACAAACTTCACTGGGAAAGAGAATTCAAACCTGTGGCACAGCAACTTCTAAACCGAATCCAGAGTCACCACACCTTCCTGGAACCGCTGGCTATTTCTTCTTTCTAACAACAGACACAGGAAGTCCAGTCTCTCTCATTCTTAAGGAGTGATAACAGATGTGAACTTTTTTTAGTATTAAAGAAATATTGAAAGTTTTAAAAGTACAGATTGTAGTGAATAATCTAAGTATTTTAAAATAAATAAGCACTTCTTAGGTGATATAGAAAAATGAATATATGGGCCGGGGATTTAGCTCAGCGGTTCTGCTGCCTGCCTCGAAAGCACAAGGTCCCAAGTTCAATCCCCCATACCAAAAAAAAAAAGAAAGAAAAGAAAAGAAAAATTAATGTACATGTTCAGAACATGTATATATTCTGATGTGAGAAATATAAGGTGAAAATATGTGCATTTTAAAAAATAAATGACTTTTTCTCCTAATCTCTAATAATTTACTATTAATTTTGAAATTCCAATTTAACAATTTGGGAATTCAAGTGCTTGTCAGTTTATTAGTTAAATGAACTGTGCAGTGAAGACTAATAGTTTTTTTTTTTTTTTTTTTGTACCGGGGATTGAACTTGGGACCGTGTGCTTGCGAGGCTGGCACCGGAACCACTGAGCTATGACTAATAGATTTTTGACTGTGGAAAGAATGATGGTGAACATGAATGGGACACATTACTACATAGCATCTATTAATCCTTACTATATCTAAAAAATAGATTTTTCTGATTAGATACCAACATTTTTCTGGTGCTCATAAAGAATTAGCAGAAAAACAGAATAATGCTCTGGGCCATTTGCTCTTTATTGAATAAGTAGATGAAAAAGAGGATTTTACCTTTCTCTTCATTTAAAATAAAGCGAGTGGACTAGCAATGCTTGTAGTCATAGCTCTGTGTGTCTAGAGAGTTAATATAATGGGTTAGAAAGAGTGCAGGCTCAATGTATGACAGACTCGTTTGAACCCTAACTCTCTCCTGTGCTACTTGGGTTGGCCTTGAGCAAAGTTAATTTCTTCAGTTTAAATTGTAAAATGAGAACAATATCTGTTTTATTATAAAGTAGTTTAGATGGGCAAGTTGCCCAGTCCAGTGCAGGATTTGTAGAAGGGCTTCCTAAATTACAACATTGTGGTGGCAATTAATTTGCCATTTTTTTGTGGGATAGGTTTGGTCTTTGAAAACATGATTTAAAAAGACAAACAAATTGAGATTACTGTTGTTATCTATACTGGCCAAATGAAGATTTAGTAAATTTACAACTCTGCTTGGAGAAAAGCTGTTAACAGCTCATCTGTTACCCTAACAATCAGCATGGGGGGAAGGCAGCCATCCCAGACAGGATGGGCTGTTGAGGCCCCTTAGAATAAGCTACATTTCAGTCATCTGAGACTCATCCATAGTTAGCGCTCAGCAAAATCCCAAAGGCACATTTACTTCATTGTAGTCCATAATCCATATGTGGGTGCTGATAAATCCAGTCTGGCAGGTGAAATCAGTTTAAGCCTGAAGGGCTAATCTCCAAAACATTTAAGGATAAAAATCTTATAGCAAGCTATATATCCTACTTTCAACAAAAAGATCAAACCTTTCCTCACCTAAAACCTGCTTCCCCTCAGAATTTATAGTAATTTATGGTAGGATGCCATTAGACCTATTCTCCTTGTCAGAAAGCTCCCCTTCAGACTCGTACAAACTGGACCATTTGCAATAACTCACTTCCTTTAAAAATTGTTTGTGCTAAAAAACATAATACATATATAAAATCTACTATCTTAAGTACTCATATGGTACAACAGTACTTTTAATTGTACAATTCAGTAGTGTTAAATAAATTCACATTGTTCTGCAACCTTACTCTAGAATGTTTTCATCTTTCAAAACTTAAACTAGGGCTGAGGATTTAGCTCAGTGGTTCTGTCACCTGCCTTGCAAGTGCAAGGTCCCGAGTTCGATCCCTGGTACCAAAAAAAAAAAAAACCAAAAAACTGAAACTCTATACATATTAAACAACTCCCTACACTTCTTCCTCTCCTGGAAACCACCATTTTACTTTCTGGTTGTTTGAATTTGACCACTTAAAAATCTCTTAAATAAGCGGACTCATACAGTATACTTCCTTTTGTGGTTGGCTTATATCACTTACCATAATGTCCTCAGGCTCATCTGTGTTATAGCATGACAAGTACTCCTTCCTTTTTATGGATGAATAATATTTTATTGTGTGTATTCCATTTTGTTTATTTATCTTAGTGAATTTTTGGGTTACTTCCAAATGGCTATTGTGAATGCTGCTGTAAGCATGGGTATGCAAACATTTCTTTAATATCTTGTTTTCAATTCATAAATATATATATATATATATACCCAGAATATATATATATCCAGAATATATATATCCTCTATATATCCTATATATATCCAGAATATATATCCTATATATATATATATCCTATATATATAGGATATATATAGATAGATAGATAGATATACTATATATATGTATATGATATATATATCCAGAAGTGGTGTCTTAGTCAGGCTTCAATAACAAATACTATAATGTTGAGCTGGGTTAAGAACAGAATTTTATTTCTTAACATTCCAAGGTCAAGGTGATGGTCAGTTTAGTTCCTGACTTGCAGAGGGATGTTTTCTTGCTAAATCCTCACATGAGATGGAAAATTTCACCTCTCCTCTCCATTAGTCCTATTCAGAAGGACTCTGCCTTGGTGACCTAATTATCTCCCAAAGACCCTTCAACATGTGAATTTTCAGGGAACACATTTAGTTCATAAATCAATTTGCTGTCTCATATGGTAATTGTGTTTTTAATTATTTGAAGGACTCCTATATTCTTTTCCACTGTGGCAAGACCATTTTACACTCCCACTAAGAGAGCACAGAGGATCCACTTTCTCCATGTCCTCAACACTTTTCTTCTTTTTGTTATTAGTGGTCATCCTGATGGGTATGAAATGATACTTCCTTGGACTGATTTGCATTTCTCTCATAATTAGTCACATTCAGCATCTTTTCTTTCATATTTTGTTGTTTTATATTTGTTTGCTGGTCATCTTCCTATCATCTTTGGAGAAATGTCTTCAAATCCTTGGCCAATTTTTCAATTGGGTTATTTGTTTTTGTTGTTATTAAGTTGAAGTTTTGTTGTTATTAACTTTATGATTTGCAAATATTCTCTCCAATTCCTTAGGTTGCCTTTTCAGTCTGTTAATTGTGTCATTTTAAGTGTCTTACTTTTTGTTGCTGGGAAAAAATACCCAACACCTACTGGTTGAAGGAGGAAGGTTTATTTTAGCTCATAGTTTGTAGAGGTTTCAATCAATAGTTGGCTGGGTCCAAGGCAAGTCAGCACGGCAGAGGAGAGACAGTTCTTGGCAAGGCAGGCAGGAAAGAGCAAGTGAGCTTTCCTTCTGTTTTTATTCCATCCAGGTACAAGCTTATTGGTTGGTGCCACCCACAGCCATGGTGGGTTTTCCCTGTTTAGTAAGTCCATTACCCACAGCCAAAACTATACTAAAGCCTAGTTAGCAGACTAATCCAGAATCACACACCCCGATCCAGTCACTCCCCAAAGCCCCACCTATGAGTGCATTAGGCTTTAGGGGGAGATCTAGATGTAAGCCATAACATACAGGGTTTTTTTGGGTTATTTTGTTTTGTTTCACAGCACTTGGAATCAAACCCAGAGCAAGCTCGGCAAGTGCTCTAAAATGAGTTATAACCCATACCCTGCACAGAAGTTAGCCTGTTTTGTTGTTGTTGTTTTTATGCCTTTTTAAATTTTGAGACAGAGTCTTGCGAAGGCTGCGCTCAAACTTGTGATCTTCCTGCCCTAGCCTTTCACAATGCTGAGATTACAGGCATGTACCACTATGCCTGATTTATTTAATTCCAGTTCTTTCTTTTGTTATCTGTACTTTTGGTATCACATCTAAGAAAATCATTGTCAAATTTAGCATCATGAAAATTTCCCCATTTTCTTCTAGGTGTTTTACAGTCTAAGTTTTACATTTAGGTCTTTAAGTCTTTGAGGGAAAGAGAGAGAGAGAGAGAGAGAGAGAGAGTGTGTGTGTGTGTGTGTGTTGCTAGGGTTCTGACCTAGGGCATCACACAAGGTAGGCAAGTTCAGTACAACTGAGCTACACTCCAGCTTTTAGTGAATTTTTGTGTGTGGTCCAACTTCATTTTTGCATGTGGTTGTGCTATCGAGATTTTCCCAGAGATTGCATTGAATCTATTGATTGCTTTGAGTAATGCTAACATCTTATCAATAGTATGTCTTCCAATCCAGGAACGGATCTTTCCACTTATTTGTGTTTTTAATTTCTGATAGCAGTGTTTTATAATTTTCAGCATACAACTTTTTCACCTTGTCTCCATCATTCCACTGTAATAAAAAACCTTGTATTAAGTAATTTATATATAACAGAAACTTATTGGTCACAGTTATAGATGCTGTGAAGTCTAAAACAAAGGGTATAGTATATTATGAAGATTGTCTTATTACTACACGGTGCCTTCTAGCTGTGTCCTCACATGGTGGAAGTGAAGAACAAGCTCCCTCAGACCCCTTTTATAAGCACACCAGTGCCATTCAGGAAGTTGGAGCCCTCTTGGCCTGCTGATCTCAGAAAGGCCCTCCCTGTTAATACTACCACACTGAGGGTTAGTTTCAACCTATGAATGAGGGTGGGGCACAAATATTCAGACCCTAGCACATCTCCTTGGTTAGGTTTATGCTTAAGTATTTTATTCTTTTTGATGCTATTTAAGTGGAATTGTTTGCTTAATTTCTTTCTTTTTTTATTGGTACCAGGGATTGAACTTGGGACCTTGCACTTGTGAGGCAGGCAGCAGCATCACTGAGCTAAATTCCCAGCCACTTAATTTCATTTTTGTGGTCTTTATTGTTAATGTATAGAGATGCAACTGATTTTTGTATTTTGTAATTTTGCTGAATTTTAAAAATTAGCTCTAATAATTATTTAATGGAATCTTTAGGATTTTCTCCTCATAAGAACATGTTATCTGCAAGATAAGTTTACTTCTTCTGTTTCAATGGTGCTATTTATTTCTGGGCTAATTTTTCTGGCCAGGACTTGCAGAACTCATTAATAAAAGTGATGAGAGAAGACATCTTTGTCTTGGTTCTGATTTTTGGAGAAAAGCTTTCTTCATTCTTATCACTGAATTTGAGGTTAGTTGTGGGCTTTTATATATGGCCTTTATTTTGTTGAGTTTCTTTCTCCCAGCTTATTGTTTTTATCATGAAAGAGTGTTGAATTTTGTCAAACACTTTGCCTCATCAGTTGAAATGATTGTGTGATTTTTTTGCCCCTTAAGTTTGTTCACATGGTATATTGAGTGTATGCTGTACCATCTTTGTATTCCAGAAATAAATTCTATGTAGTCATGGTGTATCATCCTTTTTTTTGGTACTGGGGATCGAACTCAGGACCTTGTGCTTATGAGACAGGTGGCAGAACCCCTGAGCTAAATCCCCGTCCCTGTTTCATCCTTTTAATGTGCTTTTGAGTTCTATTTGCTAGTATTTGGTTGAGGACTTTCACATAAATATTCATCAGTGATACTGATCTTGTGGTGTCTGTCTGGATTTGGGATCAAGGTATTCCTCTCCTCATAGAATAAATTTGGAAGTGTTCCCTTCATTTTTTTTGGAAGGTTGAGGAGGATTGATGTTTAATTCTTTAAATATTTGGTAATGCCAGATATGATTGCACATGTCTATAATCCCAGCACTCAGGCGGCTGAGGCAGGAAGAGGATTACTTCAAGGCCTGATCTGTATAGTGAGTTCAAGGCCAACCTAAACTACATAGTGAGACACTATCTCAAAAAGCCAGAAAAAAATAAATTTTTTTTCTTGGTAGAATTCTCCAGTGAAGCAATTTGGCCTGGGTTTTTCTTTGTTGGCAACTTTTTAATTACTGATTCAGTCTCCATGTTAGTTACAGATGTTCAGATTTTCTATTCATGATTTGATTTTAGTAGGTTCTATGTTTTTAGGTTATCCAATTTGCTGATATACAATCGTTCACAATTCTCCTATGATTTATATTTCTATGATATCAGTTGTAATATCTCTCCTTTTTTATTTTTTAATTTTTAGATTTTTTTAAGATAGGGTTTCACTATGCAGTCCGGGCTGGTTTTGAACTCGTTATATAGCCTAGGCCAGTGATGGCAAACCTTTTCGAGACTGAATCCCCAAACTGCAACCTAAAACCCACTTATTTATCACAAAGTGCCAACATTGCAATTAAACCTGAACACCTGAGTTTTAGTTTAGAAAAACTCTACATTAACATCTTTTGTCTTAAAGGAAAAACAATAACAGAGCTTTCAGTGATACAAATAGCTTTTTAATGAAAGGTAAAAGTTTACATTTAGTGTGCTTTTTGCACAATTAATATGATCTTTGCTGTTGTATGTATGCTGATAATCTATCAAACCTTGGCTGGGGGTTATTGATTCTCATGCTGACAGAGAGGGAGGGCTCTGTGCGCCCACTGTGGCATGTGTGCCATAGGTTCATCACCACTGGCATAGACCAACCTTGAACATCAGTCCTCCTATCTCAGCCTCCCAAGTGCTGGGACTACAGGTGTGTACCACCATGCTTAGCACCTCTCCTCTTTTTATTTCTAATTTTAGTTATTTGAATATTTTTCTTAGTTAATCTAGCTAAAGGTTTGTCAGTTTTGTTGCTCTTTTATAATAAACTAACTCAGTTTGATTTATTTCTACTGGGGTTTTTCCTGCTATTTCATTTATCTTTGCTGTAATCTTTATTTCTTTCCTTCTACTGGGTTTGGGCTTAATTTGTTTTTCTTCCTTAAGTTCCTTAAAGAATGAAGTTAGATTATTGGTTTGAGCTCTTCCTTTTTACTGAAAGGTTCGATAGCTGAATCTTCCTTCTTAGCACTTGTTATGTTTTAATCCAAAATGTCTCCCCAAAGTGTTTGGAAGGTGATTGGATCATGGGGCCTCTATACTCACCAGTGGATTTATCCATTGCTAAGTTTATGGCTGAACGTGCCCTTAGGAGGTAGGGTCTGGTTGAAGGTAAGTAACTGGGGATGTGACCTAGAAGAGGGTATTCTTGTCCTGGCTCCCTTCTTTGCTTTCTGCTTCTTGGCTGCCATGAATTGAGCAGCTCTCCTCTACTGTACCCTTCTGCTAGGCTATTTCTGCCTTGGAGCCAGCTGACCATGGACTGAAACCCCCAAACCATGAGCTAAATTAAACCTTTCCTCCTCTAAGTTGTGGGTATCGGGTAGTCTGTCCCAGTGACAGGAAAGCCAACTAATACAGGATTGCTTTCACTACATCCAATATGCATTTTCTTTTGTCTGGAGTTATTTCCTAATTTTTCTTGTGATTTTTTGACCCATTTTTTGGACATATTTCATTCTTTTTTTTTTCTTATATTAAAAAAAACCCAACCCTATATTGTAGCCACTGCTGGAGCATGAGTTCTCTGGACAGAGAGTCTGATGTGGGTTTTTACAAGATGGTCAGTGGATTCCTGGTAGGGAGATTTTGTGAACAAAGTTTCTTTCCACAGGTTGGGGGTCAGGTGGCTGTCGGTCATGGAGATGGCATGAAAGGTGTCCTTGGCAAAGATGCCCAGTGGCAGTGCAGCCCCTGGCAGAAGTGTAGTAGTCATCAATGCAGCCATCATTGCAGCTTCTTGAGCACAGGAGCTGAGACAATGCCAGTGCCTCTGGGGGCAGGGATCAGATGCACTGACACAGATCCACAGCAACCCATCACCTTGCAAAGGACAGTGTGGGGGTTGCTGATCTGTTCCCCCAGCAGCCTCTCTGCACAGAGACAATGGAGAGCTTGGCCAAAATGATGGCCTCTCAGATGGCAGTGGCTACCTCCTTGGAGCACTTTACACCCAGACCAACACAACCATTATAGTCTTCGGTAGTGACAAATGCCTTGAACCTGGTCCACTGGTTCCACATGCCAGCACAAGTTTGCTTCTGCATGGGCAGAAGCTATATCCTTGAGGGATGTTACCAGGAAAAAATCAGTAATCTGACTCCTTGATGGTCAGGGAGAAGAGATAAACCTCCGGGGACTTGATCTTCATGTGCTTGACCAGCTGGCCCAGCCTGGTGATATGGATCCACTCAGTCTGCTTAGCATTGCCACTGCAAGCCATGTGGCCTTGGTCCTGCCCTCTGCCATGCCTGTGGCCTTGAAGACTGCAGCTGAAGCCTTTGGGAAAGCCATTGCAGCCTCCCATGCATGAGCCCCCAGGGCCTCCAGGCCCTCTTGTTGCACCAGTATCATCTACCATTTGGTGTTTTCCTGAGGAAGAAGCCTATTTATTGTTTACCAGTGTGTGTACTTTCTACATATCGATGTATTTTCCAGTTTCCCCTCTGCTATTGATTTCCACTTTTATTCCACTGTAATCAGACTTGTGGCCTAACTTAGTCAAACTTTTAGAATGTTCCATGTATACTTGAGAAGACTGGATATTTTGTTGTCAATGGACAGAGTATTCTATGTATGTTAGGTACAACAGTGGTGTACAAATCACATGTTTCCTTATTGCTTTCTGTCTGATTGTTCTATCCATTTTTGAAAGAGGGTTATTGAAACCTTCTACTGTTACTGTATTACTGTCTCTTTCTCTCTCCATTTGTGCCAGTGTTTGCTTCATACATTTAGGAGCTCTGATATTTGGTGCATATAAATTTGCAATTGTTATATCTTACTGGTGAATTGCCCTTTTATCATTATATGAGCCCTTCTTTGGCTCTTATAATGTTTTTTTTTTTAACTTGAAGTCTGTTTTGTCCAATATAACTATAGCTACTTCTGCTCTCTTTGGCTACTGTTTGCATGGAATGTTAACCTATGTGTGTCCTTAGACCTAAAGTAGTCCTCTTGTAAACAAATTATAGGTGAATCTTTAAAAAATATCCATCAGGCCAGGTATGGGTACTGGAGACTCCTGCAGATTCTGCCCCGTATACAACGCAGGCCTGAGGAAAAAAACTAAAAGACAGAACTAAGACAGATAAAAAGCAGGTGCCAGAATGACCAATGCCAGAGAAAATGACAAATGGCCAGCCCAAGCCACTGATTTTTTAGTAATCAATTAGGGTAAAGGTAAGCTACACGCAAGGACAGGAATATGTAAGAAGCACAATCATGGGATTTTTATGGAAACTAATGTAAGCAAGACTCATAAAGGACAAGACAAAGCATTCTCAAATTAGGAACAGAATAGACAAAATATATGTAATTAGAATATTGTCCTTCCAGTAAGAAGGTTTTAGTGTGGGAATGGAATTTGGGTGCAAGTTACTCTGACCTTGACGTGTAGGCTTCAGCCAGACTCACTTCTCAAAACAAGCCAATTGTGGAGTTAACTCTTTATAACCTGCTTTGGGGAATAATCAATATTGCAGTCTGACACATATGGTGGCACATTCCTGTAATCCCAGTGAATTAGGAGGCTGAAGCAGGAGGATCACAAGTTTGAGCCCAACCTGGGCAATTTAGTAACTTAGCAAAACTGTCTCAAAAGGGTTGGGGATATAGTTCAGTGCAAAGATGCTAGGATCAATCCCTAGAACCACCAAAAGCAAACAAAAAAATCCATTCAACCAATGTATGTCTTTTAATTTGTGAGCTCAACATTTCATTTGATACAGTTACTGATAGGAAAGAACTTATTATTGTTTTGTTATTTTCTGTCTTATAGTGTTTTGTCTCTCATTTCCTTACTGCCTTTGTGTTTCATCAATTTATTTTTTATTTATTTATTTATTTATTTTTTGTCTTTTTTGGTACTGGGGATCAAACTCAGGACCTTGCACTTGCAAGGCAGGCGGCAGAACCACTGAGCTAAATCCCTGGGTCTCATCGATTTTTTTTAGTGATATGCTTCGGTTCCCTTTTTATTTCCTTCTTTATATACTCCTATTTCCTTCTTTGTGATTACCATGGGGAATTATATAAAACATTTTTTTTTTTTTTTTTTGGTCCCGGGGATCGAACTCAGGTCCTTGCACTTGCACAGGAGGTGGCGAAACCACTGAGCTAAATCCCTGGCCCTATATAAAACATTTTAATGTTACAACAGTCTATTTTAAACTTTAACCATATACAAAAACTACTCAACAGCTCTGGTGCATCTCAATTTACATATTATCTCTTTATAGATTATGTACTCATTAGTAGAGGTTGATAGTTATTTAAATGCTTTTGTTATTTGAATTCTATACAAGAATTAAAAGTGGCCTGGTATGGTGGTGCACACCTGTGATCCCAGCACTAGGGGAGTCTGAGGTAGCAGGAATGCTGGGAGTTTGAGACCACCCTGGGCTACAAAGTGAGACCCTGTCTCAAAAAAAAAAAAATTAAAGTGAATGTAATTACCAAAATATAATAATTCAAGTTTCTGTATTTGTTCACACAGTAACTACTGGACACCGTATTTTCACATGGCCTTGCCTTACTCTGTAGTGTCCTTTTTCTTCAACATAAAGGATTCCTTTTGGCATTTCTTGTAGGGCTGGTCTAATGATAATATATTCCCTTAGCATTAAATTAGCTGAGAAAGTCTTGGTTCTTTCCTTCATTTTTTTTTGTACCAGGGATCGAACTTGGGACCTTGCGCTTTTGAGACAGGCAGTGGCACCACTGAGCTAAATCCCTGGCCCTTTTCCTTTATTTTTAAAGGACTGTTTTGCCAGACACTGTATTCTTGGTTGACAGTTTCTTTCTTTTGGCACTTTGAAAATATTTTCTCTGCCTTCTGTCCTACAAGATTCCTGCTGGAAAAGCTGGTAATCTTACAGTGCTCCCTTGTAAGTGATGAAAACTGCCTTTCTTTTGATGCTTTTAGGATTGTTTTTGACTTTCAATAGTTCGTGTCTTGGTATGGGTCCCTGGCTTTATCCTCATTCATCAATCTTCTTGAGTTAGTATGCCCATTTCTTTCTTCAAATTTGGTGTGGAGTATTTGAAGACTAAATAGATGGTGTTTCTTTAAATAAGCTCTTGCTCCTCTCCTTCTTCTTCTAAGACTTCCCATAATGTGTGTTTTCCCTAAGTCCCCTAGCCTCTACTTTTCCTTACTCTTTTTCTCTGATTTTATATAAAGTAACTTGTTTCCAAGTTCACTGGTCCTTTTTTCTGTTTGATGAAGCCTGCTGTCAACTTTTCTTGTAAATTTTCTTCAGTTCAGTTCCAGAATTTGGTTTTCTTTGTTCTCTTTTGTTGACATTCTCATTTTGTTCATGCACTGCTTTTCTGATTTCATTTTAGTTATCTGCTTTTTTTTTTTAAACTCACTGATCAACTTTTAGATAGTTGTTTTAATTCCTTGTCAGGTGATTCAGAGATCTGAATTTCTAGTTTGTTTCTGGAGATTTGTTTCTCTGATTGAAACATGTTTCTCTATTTCTTTGTATGCCTTGTGATATTTTGTTGAAATTTGGACATTTGGTAAGACAGCCACTTTCCTCCTCTTTACAGAATGGCTTTGTGCAGGGGCAGCCCTGTAGCAATCAACCTGGCTAGAGGTTCTGGAACTTCTCAAGCATTTTCTGGGGATGTGTCTTTTCTGAGCTTTGTGTGTACATGTGTATGTTTATTCCAGTATATCTGGCTTTTAACTGTCTGAATTTCCCTAAGAGGTTCTCTGGTCTCTCTAAAACAGGAGCTGTTTCAGTGTCTTATATTCTCCTGTACTCGGTGGTTCCCCCAGTGCCTACCTGCAGACCTGCACACTCCCTATCATTTTCAGTGTCTAGTCAGCATACAAATCATCCCACCAACTCCCACCAGTGCCTTGAGCCACCTGATAAATCAGTCCCTCAGGCAGTGCTCATACAGCAGAACACTAGACCAAAACTCCACTTTTTTTTTTTTCTGTCCTGAAGAAGCTAGATATTGGGAAGTTTCCTGCCAATCATTCCAGGCTAAGCCAGAAAGGGGCAAAGGTGAGCAAAATGCCTTTTGGTGCAGCCTCCTCCTGGCTTTGCAATTGCCTGAGTGCTGGAGTTTCCTAATTGGTTTCTAGAGTTCTCATAAAAATATTTTAGTCTTTATTATTGGTGATGTGGAAGAATGAAGACATGGAGCTCCCTAGTCTACCAACTTCCTGATGTTACTCTCCATCTACCTGCCTTATGCTATTCCTGATATTTACACACAAATATGCTAATAAACCTTAGAAAATAGTATCAATGCTTAAACACATTTTACCTACTTATGTACACATTGTATCAAAAGTAATTTATAATAGCTCAACTGTTACAATTAGCCTTTTAATTTTTAAAATATCACTACCTGGGAAGTTAAACTTAAGTAACTGTGATTATAGAAATGTTTGAAATTTATTCCATTCTTATAGTATGAGCTACTTGAGTTTGGCATAATAAAAAAAGTTCCTCAAAGTTTACCCCAAAACATATTTAAAAAACAGAATCCTGGAAACTTCAACCAGAAACTTCATGATAATTTTAGAAAAAAAATTTTCCTCTAGTAGGAGAGGATTTTTGATATCCCTTATTCTACTGTACCTTTTCTAATTATTTTGGAAATTATTCCTTTCAAAAATTACATAGTAACATTAGAAATCCTGTGTGTTTAGCATTGAGAAAACATTATGAGTAAGAGGAAGCACCTGGTAGGTGGGAAGCACTGAAACATCCAACTTTGTATCACATGCACTTTTATTACTTTAGGTATAAACATTTTCACTCGTTAAATTTTACTTTTAGGCTGGGCAGAGTGGTGAATGCCTGTAATCCCAGCACTCTGGGAGGCTGAGGCCAGAGGACTGCAGATTCCAGCCCAGTTTAGTCAATTTAGTGACTTAAAATAAAACATTTTTTAAAAAGGGTAGGGAAGTAGCCCAGTTTGAAGGCCCTAGGTTCAATCCTCGGTACTGGAAAAAAATAAAACAAAACAAACCAAAATCAGTTCCTGGTTTCTAAATGATTATAAACTGCAATGCACTTAAGCCAATAATGCATTTTAGTTGATCTTGTTTTGTGATAATTGTACTGCTAATCAGAAATTTTGTATTTTCAAGACAAGGTGCCAATAACAAAGAGCAGAAGGAAGAATTAGTAAAATTTTAACTGTATCCAATGCAACCATACTTGTTGAGTCCACCTGTATTATTATGGTAACAGACAGAAGGGAGCAAAAGCATGATGCAAATTCAGTGGGAAGGACAACATATATATTATTGTTAGCTAACTAGAAACAGACTCACACATTTCTTTATGTATAAAATGTTGGAAATAATCTATTTCTAAATTGATAGGTCTTGTTTTTCACATGGGTATATGTCTGTTACTGTTTGAGTGTATCCCCAAAAGTTCACGTGTTAAGAATCTTACTCTTCAATGTGGTAGTGTTGGGAAGTGTTGTAGCCCAGGGGGTGGAGCCCTACAACTGGACTCATACCTTCATGAGTTAGCATGGTAGTTTTCTCTTTTTTTTGAGACATGGTCTTGTTATATATCCTTGAACTCACTTATGTACCCCAGGCTGGCCTCAAATTCACAGTGATCTTTCTGCTTCAGCCTCCCTAGTCCTGAGATTACAGGACTTCACCACCTGCCCAGAGGTAGTTTTTTTTACAGGCACCCACTTCTATTTTCTCACCATGTGCCTACTTGGTCTGAATCTTTTCAGACTCCAGAACTGTGAGCTAAAATAAATGTGTTTTCTTTATAAATTACCTATTCTCAGGCATTCTGCTATAGCAGCAGAAAATAGACTAAGAAAATATCTTTAAGGGCAAGTGCCACCTTTATTCAAAATTTTCTCCTTACCTCATACGTTTGTAGGCACTAGGATTGAGCTTAATAAGTGTTTTGATGAGTAACAGGCATGGGCCAGTCAAAAGACCCTACCCGTCACTGACACACACTAAAAGGTTTTAGATAATAATACCCTGAAGAAGACCTATTCCTCTCTGTATCTTCAAAATGGCTTCAAGACTTTTGCCATTTAATAGTAGTCTCTCATCTCCTTACAGTGTTATTCGTGAATCTACTTAGCTTATGAAAGTAAACAGAAACTCAGAATTGTTACTAGTTGTGAAATCGTGATTTATCAAGAGACTGAAACAGGAAATAAAATTGGAGAAAATTCTTTATTGAAAAATACCAATAATACTGACAGACTTCAAAAGCAATTCACACTTCCAGAATACAAAGTACTCAAAACTTGTTTGCATTTCAAACAAAGTTAGCATTTTTGTAAATCCAATTTGATAACCTGACTAAAAATATTTTCCAGCTTTATTATTTAAGGAGCTGCACAACTTTTAAAGTAGGTTTTGGGAGGCAGGCAGGAGCTCAGGGACAGAATGTGCCTGGGGCTGCACAGCAGTCTACAGCGATATCCCACAAGTGCAGTGTTGGAAACAAAAGTGCCTAGGAAGAATCTGCCCTTCAGTGTCAAGAGAATCTTGTGAAACAGTGTTTCAGAAGACAGCCAGTTTTTCTTATAATCTACATATTTTCATTTAAGATTGCTTTTTGAAGAAAATATTTTAAGAATACCACTGTAATTTAATATCATCCAATAACTGAATTTTAAAAACTATAAGAAATAAATGAACTGTTACCATCAAATGGTCTTTGAACTGTAATAATTCTATGCTTTTTAAGATGCAAAAAATTAACATGTACGCAAGTTTAATTTGAAACCACACAAATTATGTTTGTAGGCTCAGATAGTAGCAATGTTCACTTTAATCACTAATAGCTTAACTGGAACCACGATCTATTCATTCCACCAACCAGGATAGCAGCACCAAGATCTTCTAAAATTCTTTATGTATACATCTTAAGTCATTATTCAAGTGCCATTCTTTGCATGCTCCAATTCTTGTTATCTTATTTAACATAAAAGCAACAGGATGTGGAGAGTTACTATTTGCTGTATTAAAACAGTTACACAGTGTCTTGTACTGTCAAAAAGCAAATACTGTGGATAGCAGCCTTTCTTCACAGCTTTAAATGTGAGGCTGCCAAGCACACACTGCTTGTGCCAGCAGTAGTATTTCCACAGTAAAATAGCAGAAACTAAAGGAATCGTGGCACAATGGATTTCTGAATTCTTTTATCTACCATTGGTCCTGGGGCTTGGCACCTTCCCCTTGTAGACTGTATCTGCTCATCATTCCAGAATCCTCTTTAAGGGAAGAAAGACATCATCAGGTCATATAGCGGGTAATGGCTCTCAGAGCATAAAGGAGTTCTGCTTGCATCCTAGCTTCTATAAGAAGCAGATTGACGTGAACCTGAAGACACAACATCATATAAAGGAGGATTAGAACATTAACAATCAGTTTTTTAAGCACATCTAGTAAACACCAAAAGTAAAGTTGTCCCTTGGTATCTGTCAGGGATTGGCCCCAGGACTCCTTTTAGAGAAATCCTTTATATAAAATGGCACAGTATTTGCATTTAAGGAGTGTACATTCTCCTATACTGTAAATCATCTCTACATTACTCATACAATGTAAATGCTACATAAATAGTTGTTATGCTCTAGTGTTCAGAGAATAATGACAAGAAAGTCTATATATTCAGTACAATTTAGTACAGACTTTTTTCTGGATATTTTTGATCTGGGGTTTGCTGAATCTATGAATGCAGGACCCATGAATATAGAGGGCTGACTGTACACTTTCTGTGTACCACCACATAACTTAGAACTTGGGTTCTGTGCAGAATATTTCTCAAAAGCTATCTGATGTTCTTACTGGATACATGTCTTCTTGGATATTTACTGTAGTTCAGAAAATCTAGACACTGCTTTGTCAGAGTACCAGTAAACCCTGTCAAATCACCATTGAGCAATTAAAATGAGCTCTTGCAAAATAATCATCTTTCTTGTAAGTGGTGATGACAGCTATGTGGGCCAGCCCACCTGTCTCTCTATTCTTTCACCGTATCACCATAATGAGGCTCCCTTCCAAGAGGTACCCAAGATAGCCATCCTAGAACGTTTTTCTTAAAAATCTTTGCTAAGTTTCAGAGTAAACAAGCCACAATAAGTATAGGCACAGACCTTCTCAGAGTGCTTGAACTGCCTCCAGAAGCTATCATACATTCTTTTGGTAACCTTTTCAGGAGTGCAAACAACAGTTTTGATATAAACTTTAAAGCTACGATCCAACAGCTGGTTAATTTCCCCATAGTCATAATCATCATATCTGTTAACAGACAGATAATAACAGACAAGGAAAGACAGATAAATTAACAATGGTCTGTTTTCAAGTATACATATCAATAATAAATGCTATATTCTTTTTCCTTTTTTGTGTAGACAGCTATCCTCCTGAATGATACAGCTTAATCAGGGGGTGAATAGATGAGTATAAAGGTAAAAAGGTAAACTTAGGAAAAGGAACAGAAAACAGTCTAGTGCCCAAACAAATTATTCACGAAAGCTGACAATATTAGCACTACAGCACTTGGCTATCAAGCAAGAGTGTATATTTACAATCACGAACAAGGAACTATACTCTGGGGAACCAATTATGAAAACAAAGCTTATGATAAATGCTGAAATTAACAAATTAGACAATTATCTTATGTTATAAAAAATGTAATCACTGTGTAATGGGTTTTTGGGGTCAGATGAGAAGATTAACGGGTGGATAGAGCAGGAAGGCTGGCCTACACAGTACCTCACAATGTCTACATGAGGAGAAGCCATCCTGCATGAAGACAAGTGTCTGCTTGCTCCACTTGGATTCCAGAACACATAGGATTTTTCAGTGGAAAAGGGAAGAAATTTTTGGCAAAGCTGGTCCTACAACCATTCAGAAGGCTAGGTCAAGAGTCTGACCACTGGTTAGTGGCGATTAGTTTAAGACTGGTCAGATGTGCTTTAAATGCCCAAACAGTTTAGAGAAAATTAAACAGGATTTGTTTTGCCCAGAGGCACTGCTAAAACAAACAGCAAGAAAAAGCTGATTTTATAGATAAAACCACCAGAAAGTAATGCAGCATGGAGTTTTCATGTAAGAGAAGGTGGTGTTTAAATGTTGCACTTTCCATATATAACAGTAATGTGCTGAAATCCCAACAGTAAGAACCTGGGAGTTCTGAAATAATGATGAAAATATGGGAGTAGGTACTCTCCATAAGGAGCCTGAACACAGCCAGAGGGAGCCATAAAGGTATTGAGTTCCACGAAGGCAGAAATATGAATGTGTCAGGAGAGAGAAGATGACACAAAGAGAAAAGACACAGACATTCCTGACAAACCTTGTCTCTTCATCTGCTCATCTGTGCTCCCCTTCCCTAGAGGCAGCTGTCATTTAACTCTTCTAAGTGTTGCTAACTCTACTCCCTAGGAAATCAACTATGATGTAATAAAGTGATACTTTGAATCACAGGAAGTGTGTAAATAAGCTATTGGGGGAGGGGATGGTTGTGAGTGTATGTGTGTGCTCTAAGCACACGAATAATTTAGCATACAGGAAAATCTCTCTGTGAATACAAGAAAACAGACTAACCGTATTCCAAACATGCAGTGAATATAGTTCCAAATAGCCCGTCTAAGCATTGAGGTATCAACGTCTTTGTGCATTGCCATTGTATTATAGGTAAGATTATAAGCAATGTGAAATTTTTCATCAATCAACTGTCCCACATCTGGATAAAGGCGATTTACCAAAGAATAACCATGGTCTTCCCAGCAATAGTCCTAAATACAGAGGATAGAACAAATATGAAATCATTAAAATGTGGCCAAACGGGCCGGAGATTTAGCTCAATGGTTCCACCGCCTGCCTCACAAGCTCAAGGTCCTGAGTTCAATCCCCAGTACCAAAAAAATACCAAAAAACAAAACGAAGCCAAATACAGTTCTATATCCGCAGCATAGTGAGCTTACTGGCAGCTGGAATCTTAATCTCTACCTCTTAGCTTCTCCTGCTCCAGTCCAACGTATTCAATTTCCACACTACAATGTGAAAAAGGCTGTATTTTATAACTCTGAGAGCATAAGCACCAATGAAGTCATGTGTGTTTACCCACAGGGGACTGACTTTCAGCTTTCTCTCTTTTCACTCAGCCTTTGGAGCCACCAGCTTGACAGTCCACTCTCATATTCCATCGCCAAAGCCATTTAAATTTTGTTAATTTCTAATGCAACATATCCATCATTCATTCTTTTTTCTTCCTGCTGACTTCAGCCTTATTAAACGAGTCTCCTAATTTATTTCTCTACATAAAATCTTTTTGTCTCCTTTCTTCCCACATTTATTGTCCTAAAGTCCTTCTTGGACATTATGCCATTACTCTGGTCAAAACCTACAAACCTCATTTTAACTTACTGCAAACTGCTCTCACATTTAAGGCACACTTGAACAATTTTAAACTATGAGCCTTGCTTGATTGAATCTTTCAGCAGCTCAGTCAGTCTCTTTTTGATTCTTTGCCTCACTCTATACCTAAACCTAAGCTCAATTATTTCCTATTCTCTGTTGCTTACAATGATTATTTTTTGGGGGAGTAGTTCTGAGTCCCCAAACCAAAGCTTCAAACATTCTAGGCAAGTACTCTGTCACTAAGCTACACTTGTAAGCTACTCCTCTACCCTGGTTTTTGACTCTCTAAAATTTCTAAATTTTAATCCTCCATAAAATTTCCAATCCACAATTATCTCTTCAATTTTGAGTTACACTTCATGACACAGTTTAACTGACAAGTAGATTCTTTACCTCTTCCTTGCGCCTAACTTTTGTCCCTTTGAACAATATCTTAGTTTTTTGGGCAAAGAAACAAAATCTTACAGTTCTCAACTATTTTCATAATTCTGGTAAAACAGTTATTATTTAACACTGCTCCCTTATTATAGCTGGAAAAGCTGGGATGATCAGCTCAAATACTGACCTATCTAAATGTTTAAGCAATAAATTTAAGACATACATTTAAACTACAGTATGATTCTGCTGATGAATTGGAGGCAGTCTTTCAAAATTAGAGTATAAGAACAGATATTTGTTAATTGATGATTGTCAAGTTTTGGAACTAGAGGATATAGTTACTGTTGCTTCTTAGATACTATGTGCAAAAACACTTAGCATAGTTTTCTTAAATTTAGGTGTCTCTTTCCCACAGGTCAGACTGATACACTTCTAAAAAATCATATGAATACAGTAAGTTGTAATTTTACCTGAACACGAAATGTTGGAACATGCATCCCATGTCTAGAGAAATCTTTATAGCCATAACTAGTATCCTCAAAGTGACGAGATACATCTCTTGCTGGTGTAGCTTCATCATCATCTGAAATAATTTTTTTACAATGTCATCGAGAGCTTTTCAAACTAAATACTATTTAACATTCATTTACCTTTAACATGTAAAAATAAGATAATCCATTCTCTGACACTGAGTAACCAATATCAACCAAAACAGTCTTTATCACTAAACAGAATGTAGTACAAAAGGAAATTCTGTTACAAAATGAACAAAGTTGAATTCTCTATACCTTTCATTCCCTCTTTGACAGATCCTCTTTTCCCTCTCTGTCCCCACTCCAATTTAGACATGTTAAGTTCTTCTTAAAAGTACTGTATATGTTCAAACTAATAGAGTGGACCCTTGACTTACAAACTCAATTCATTTCCCAAGGGCTGATTGTAACTCAAGTCGGTCAATTGAAGGCTCAGGCTCCTCTACACAGCCTTCAAAATCTCTCCTGTATACAAGCAGATCTCCGTATCCTTAGAGAGACATTGGCCCAGGATTTCTCAGTTAACCCCACACAGGAAAGGATGTTGTAATGTTCCTTCCAGGACTCTTTAAGGGTTAAATCTGTATCTGAGACTATCTAGAACCACAGCAGCTCGTATTCGAGTTACAACTTAAGACTTAGTTCATAAATTAAAACTAAAATTCTAGTTGTAACCCAAGTTGTTTGTATATCAGGCCATTTGTAACTCAAGGGTCCACTGTAACATCCTTTTGGATAATTCTTGATGTAATAACTACTAGAATCAGCTGTGCTTTAAAACTTAGCACTTGACTGTTTTTGTTAAATATTAATGCCACATAATGTATAACTTGATGAAAGAACCAGGTCCTGTGAGTTGAAATTTTTACAGTGCTTCTTGTATTGCTAAGTCTTTTTGGATTATCATGTTTAGGGGTTCATGAGATTATAGTTAAGTAAATAAATTTTTAATAAAATATTTAATATTTTATAAAATATATAAATTATATAATACATCAAAAATATTTATATATAAATTATAAAATATGATATATATTTTATAAAATATAATTTATAAAATATAAACTATTTTATGATAACTCCACATCTTTAGGCACAGATACAAATGAAAGCTGTCCCTTGAGGAAAAATAAGCCAGTACCCAAACCTCTATTTATAGCAGGGGAGTGCAGCTACTCCTATACCCTTGACCAAGGAAACGGTCCTCCCCTATCGGGGGTGGTCGCCCTCTTCCACCGAGCGTGCAGCTTCGGGAGGGACACACAGGGAGCAGTGAGGGAGGAAGGGGACACCCGCCTGGCCAGCCAGATCAGCCGAATCAACCCTGGCGATCAATGGGGTGACAGATGTCACGGCCAGATCGCCCTCACATCCAAACCTCTATTTATATACACTTGATTTTTTCTTTGCTATTAAGAAACTTGATGCTTTTAATACTTACACTCTTTCTCTTACTGTATTTGTTATCAAAATATATTTGGATACGTCATATGAATGGTTTTCAAATTACCTGCACATAGGTAAAAGCTAAAGGCTAAACAAAGAATACATTGTTATCGGTAATTTAATAAATAGCTCTTTTTCTCAAATCATAGAATTTTAAAGCAAAAAGCAATTTTAGGGCTTTAGGAACACAATTTCTTCATATCAAAAGAGAAAAAGAGGCACTTATATGTTAAGTGACTTACTCAAGTAAGTTCACAAAGCTCCTTAGCGCCAGAAGCCAAACCAAATGGGCCCCCCTCTTAGTCTAATGCTATTTTCACTTATAAACGTTTTTTAGTTGCCTGCTTTGAAAATTACAAGTAGGAATAACTCCCATGCAATAGCCTCTCTAAAAGAAAAGAAACATTTGATGTTTTAAAACATTTAAATTCTCTAAATAAAAATGTTGGGTTTGTGATAGAAATTATATTGACTACATAGTGGTTGGTCTTACCTGAAGAGAAGACAAACATGCTCTCTCTTTTTTCCATTTCAAAACGTGAAGCCATCTCTTCCTGACTCGCCTCTTCTTCATCTCGACATTCCTGTAACTGCCTCATCTTTTCCATTAGGGCTTCCACCTCAAAGAAGGAATCACTTACCTGAAGAGAGAATACAGTATTACAGATGGCAGACATATAACTTGTATCTTACCAGAATACAGGGAACACAGAATTTCCTATAATTTTAATGTACAAGAATAAACAATTTAGGTACATAGGTAAGAGGACTTTAAAATATGAGAAAAATGATTTTAACACATTCTAATGTTTTTACCGTATAAAATTAATGGCATTGCTATTTATGCTATTTTAAAAATTAAACACTTGTCAATTTAAAGTAGAACCATATTTTAAAGTAAACTTCTGCTTATTCTGTTAATAAGATATACAAACTATAAATGGTTTTTGTGCCAACTGCACACTGTGCATGTTGTCCACATGTCTATCATCTTTAAACAGTAATTGTTCTATTTATACAATTTACCCATTAAAAACAAGACATGTCCTCACATGGCTGGACAGTTGGCCACCCGACCTCTGCATGATGCTAGAATCTGTCACTTGCTGGTGTGATTACAGCAGTGTCACATCTATGATAGGCTTTGATGAGGAGTGACAGAGTAGACAAATAATTTATACTTTTACACCCTACTGCATGCTTACTGTAAAGGATGGATCAAGCACACGGAATATACACTTTACAAAATGAGTACATAAGTCTTAAAACATCAATGTTTAAATACAAAACAATTGTTTCTCCCTTTATACATTTTTTTGGCCAAAAAATTTACTTTTTTTTGGAAATGTTATTTTAAATTTTTTTTTTTAATTTTTAATTTTTATTTTTAAATTATTTATTCCACCATGCCTGGCCAGGAAATATTCTTATAAATTCCTATCTACCATCCTTTTCCTAACTTCTACCTACTGATCCTTCAGATATCAGCTTACATAAGATAGCCCAAAGTTTAGGTATTCTTAGAAAAGACAATTCTTGATAAATTGTATTGAAACAAGAGGGAAAAGGGAAAAAATACGTTTCTGTTGGTCAACTAATCTGCTAAAGTTGTTAGTGATAAAGAAAAAAAATTACAGCATTACATATTAATACTAAATGTTAATATTATGTGTAGAGATTTTTTGTTTGTTTTTTACAATTTTTATCTGAAGAGCTGAGTCAGATATCTGGTATATAAACAAAGGACAAGCTTTATCAGCTGACTGTGTAGTGTAGTCAGCTCTTAGTCAAGTGTCACAGTAGGTGTGAAATGCCAGTTCACATCAACAGAATGGCTAAAACCCAAAACACTGACACCATCGCTGGCAAAGATGTGGGGCAACAGGAATGCCTCTTCATTGCTGGTAGGAATGTAAACTGGAACATTGAGTTTCAAGGCTATGTATCATGTAAAGAAATTTCAAAAATCCTATTCTTTTCATTCTTATCTTTTTTCCCCCAGTATTGGAGGTTGAACCAGGGACTTGTGCATGCTAAGCAAGTACCCTACAACTGAGCTACACTCCTTGCCCTATTATCTCTAGAATAATAACAAGTAAAAGTAGAAACTAGTAAATTTTCTTTGACTGTGTACTGAATCAATGGCAGGAAAAGACAGAAATCCAACTCTCAGCATCCCTTTTCTCTCTCAGATCCTCTTATAATCTCCAAGCTTTGACAAATAACCAGTAGCCATATATGCAAGCCTGTAGTATGAATCCAGGTAGCTCAATGGAAAGAGAAACTGATCATCTCAGGAACTGTCAGAACAGTGCTGTAATCAATCTCAGGGAAGTGCTATTTCTGCATGAGCTAATTTCATCATATGTAAATACTACCTTTTAATTAAGCACCTGATAAATGCCAGGTACTGTAGTAGGCATTTTACTTCATTACAGACATTTTATTTAGACTTCTCAATAACTTAATGTTTTACCTTTATTTAGACACGAAAGAGTTTAGAAAGTTTTGATAACTTGCCCAAAGTCAAATATATAAGTCAAAGTATGTTAGGATAACTTTGATGGTTTTCTGTGATTTCTCTTTTGAAGCAAAAAAACAAACCCTTGCTTTTCCATTACAGTAAAAGAATGCAAGGGAAATTTGGACTCATGGTATATAAGAATTAAAATCTGCTTATAGAAAATTCAACTTGTTATGATCTTTTTCAAAGAAATAACAAAACTGAAAAAAAATAAGACAAGAGAAGGAATGGAGATGAAAGCATTTTAACAAATTTACATTCACTGGTGTCATTTTCTACACTTGTGCAAAGTTAAACATGACAAAGAATTTTAAAGGGAGAAATTTCCAGGACTAAGCTGACTAAATCTTCCAAAAGATGAGTGTTTAGAAGTCAGCCTGTTTCTCTTGCAGAAAAGAGAAGAAAAGGATGCAAGCAGGAAGTCTCCAATACCAGACTATGCTATTTTCAGCCTCTGCTCATGTCACTGCTGTTGCCATTCATTATTATCTGGCCCTAATGGGGTACAGGCTATTGGCTGTAGGCCCTAAAATTACTTGTGTACCATTCCAGAGCAGCGGTGGTGAACCTACAGCATATGTGCTACAGCCGTTTATCACTAAAAGCTCTAAAAGGTTTGCCATCACTGCTCTAGAGGGACTTATAATTTTGTATATCTCTTAGCACCTAGACTACTGATGGGCATTTGGAGGTAATAAGAAAATCAATCCTTACTGAATGAATAGAGGGCCTAATATCTCTATGGACTCAACAGGGTGGATTTTCAAAGGAACCAAATGAAAAAATAACATTAACAGAAATTATTGTGATTAGTCTTATTATAGTTCCATAACAAATAACAGACACTTACCGAAATATTTCCGGCCGAGTTGACCTGCATCTCATCCACATTATGATTGCCATTTGTAATGTCACAGATGCAGTAGTTACTAACAGAAGGAGGTCTGAACGTGTGGCCACCATCACAATGAATTTCTGGACTGATTCCACAGCCAAATGTGAATGAGGCAAGAGAATGATAGTGTGTGAGTAGAACTACTGCGTGTACTAATTCTGCAAGAGACCAGCTGTGCTCTTCAGCTTTTAAAAGCCGCTGGGGGTCAGGAGGAAACAGAACAGATTTTTTTGTCTTTTTTATTCATTAAAATTAATTTAATGAATTCATTCATTTTTTATTCATTATTCATTAATTTTACTGATACATTTTAGGTAAACATTATGATCGGATTCATCATTGGGAATTTGTACCTGTACATGATATACCTTGGTTCTTGCTTTTTCACCAATCCCCTTTCCTCCCACCCCTCCTCTCCTTCCTACTTAGAAAAACCTTGTTTCTATTTTTTCCTTCTTTTCTCATGTTTTTTTCTTTCCCTTCTTTCCTTTCCTCCATCCCCCTCCCTACTTCCCCTTCCCCTTTGGACCTTTTCTTCCTGTTTCACACTATCTGTTATACATTTTGGTCCTCATTTACACTTTCAATTTCTCACACCAGAGAAACTATTTGGTATTTACACATGTCTGTCCTATTTATTTCATTTAAGAGTATGGCCTCAATGTGGATCCATTTAGCTATAAATGTCTCTAGTTTATCATTCTTTATGGCTGAGTAGTGCTCCATTTTATAAAAAAATACATCTTCTTTATCTAGTCACCAGTTGATGGGCATTTGGACTGTTTCCAAGATTTAGCTATTACAAACTGTGCCACTATAAATATGGGTGTGCATACATTGCTGTGATATGATGCTTTTAATTCCATTGGGAAGATACCCAGCAGGGGAATAGCTGGGTCCAATAAGACTTCTAACAGAGTGAAGAGACAACCCACAATGTGGGAAAAAATCTTTACCAACTGTTCTTCAGACAAAGGTCTACTATCTAGTATACATAAAGAACTTAAAAAAAAAGACCAAAAATGTACACCTGAAATGAACAGACATTTCTCAGATGAAGAAGTAGAAACAGCAAATAAACATATGAAAAAATGTTCAACATCACTGGTCATTCAAGAGATGCAAATGAAAACAATGCTGAGATTCCACCTTGCTCCAGAAAGAATGGCTGCTATCAAGAAATCAACCAATAACAAATACCGGTGGGGCTTTGGGGGAAAAGGAACCCTTCTCCACTGTTGGAATGTAGACTGCTACAACCACTGTGGAAATCAGTGTAGAGATTCCTCAAAAAAACTAGGATTAGAAGAACATATTTTTATACTGCGGTGTGGTGTTGGTGAAACTACATAGCTCATCTTAGTATTTAATCCATTGACAACAGGATTAGTCACTCTATAAAGCCTAGTCTAAAACTGTAAATTCTAACATGTAGAACCCACAATTTGTTAATTTTATGAAAATATATTCACAAATAGAGCTTAACATCTATTAATGACACATTCATTATTGTTTTGATTTTTTTGAAATACTGATTTAAAAATAGAATACATTTTACTTAAAAGCAGTTACTATATTTCAGATGTTGGATTATGAATGAATTACTGCATTTTTAGTTCAAATGTAATAAATCTGTATTTAAAGTTGAAGGTACTACATGAAATGTCTGTGTATTGTTTATTATCAGGCCTCCTCAAGGAATTTTTAAGACAGTGGCTTGAAGACAACTTGACTCTAAATATTCCTAAATCATCAACTTGTATTTATTTAAAAGTTATACATAAATCTGTAATTCTTCAAATTCAATGGTGTCCCTTCTCCTTATCTGTTTTATAATTTTGTGTGTTTTCCTTGACAACATGAGGCACTGTATTAATCATATTCAAATCTCCTGTCTTCTTGACAATATTTTCTTTTACATAAGTGCCTAAAATGTTTTATAAGAAAGACAAGACCAAAAGGCAAGAGGAATGCTTCTTCATTGCTAGTGGGAAGCAAACTGGTATGGCACTTTAGAAGACTGTCACAGTTTCTGACAAAGCTAAACATAGGCTCACCAAATGGTCCAACAGTCACATTCCTATTTACCTAAATAAGCTAAAAGGTTTTGTCAAAAAAAACAAAACCCTGCACATAAATGTTTCTAATTGTTGTATTCATAATTATCCACAACTAACAGTAAGCAAGATGTCCCTTCAATAGGTGAAAGGATAAACTAACTGTGGTATATCTACACAATGGAATATAATTCAGCAATAAAAAAATGTACTGTCAGGTCACAAAAATACATGGAAGAATCTTAAAATTGAATGAAAAGTCCATCTAATGAAAGTCCATCTGAAAAGATTATATACTATATGATATCAACTACATGAAATCCTGGAAATGGTAAAACTATAGAAATAATAAAAAGACCAGTAATTGCATGAGTCCAGGAGAAAGGGGAGAAGGATGAATAAATGAAGCACAAGGCAGTGATTATTTACTATTCTCTATTATACTGTTCTATATGAGAGAATGATGGTATCATGACATTATGCATTTTTAAAAACCTATGGAAGTATATAACACAAAAGCAAACTCCAGTGTGAGCTTTGGACACTAGTTAATAGCAACATGGCAATAATGGTTCATCACTCACAACAAATCTACCTCACAAATTCAAGATGTTAATAATAGGAGAAAAATGTGTGTCTGTGGGAAGGGTTACGTGGTAGAAAATGAGAACTCTGCACTCTCAGTGTGATTTTTATGTAAGCTTAAAATTGCTCTAGAAAATAAATCTTCAAAAAAATTTTAAGTGATGCTTAAGATATATTACTTCACTACGTACCTCAATGTGTTCTTTGGTAATAAGCCAAGGTCTGTGGGCTAATACTTTGTTGAGTTCTCCTAAATTCTGTAGCTTCTGAGGTGCATTCTCTAAACCATTGAGCCACTTGGGATCCCCACCAACATGAAGGAAATCATTTACATGCAGGTTCACTAAGTAGGAACACTGATGTCTTGCTGCAGCCTTAAGAGAAAACAAAATGATATTCTAATTATACATATTAACATCTTGAACTATTACAAATCTATTTTCTTTACAAAGTGAAAAACACTTAAGTTCTTGATTAGTATTTTTTCAAATATTCTATGAACTATACAAATGAAATTTTCATATAAAAATTTATACTAAACACCTCAGAAATATTCCATGAACAAAATAAATGATAAAAAAAATTAGAATCTAATGTTACCTATATACTAACTTTTAGAACTTCAAGAAGAAAGTTCAAGTTCTCAACCACAGAATTAGAGAATATTATTTACAAATTGAACAGGATTAGGATCACTTACATCAATGTGTATACATCTATGTATAATAAAGAAGAATGGTTGCCAGCATTGTATATAAATATGGTATACTTTTTGTCATACTTGAGAAGAGTGTCTGTTTATTAAAAAAGAAAAAAAAGACTACCTAATAGGGTATCCTATTACACAGACGAATACAAGTATTTATCCCTGTTTTAAAACATTAAGTATCTCTTGAGATTAATAAAAGCAAGTAAAAAGGTTTTTTTTTTTTCATTTAATGTCTACACACCATTATTCCAATGTAGTGCCGATGATGTAGGGGTAATGGACCATCCATCTGCAGTAGATAGTGTTGAGTTTTTAAGAAACTTTCTAAATATTGTGGGTGGAAAACCATCACTAATGTAATGTTATCCAAACGACCCAAAGCAGCAAAAGAATCTGCAAATAAAGCATGCATCTGTGTGTCTTCACTCCCCACTTGGAGAATCTGTATAAATGAGAAGAAAACCATGGTTATATAAGTTGTAAATTGGCATTAAAGAAAATATGCATGGGCTGCATGGTGTCCTTTAGAAGCAGATTAAATTTGGCTTAAGAGAGACGTTATGAATTTAAACTCAAATGGTAGCAAAACAGAAGAATAAATGGTTACATTATACAGTAGGAGATAAACAACAAAGATTGAATGTTAAAGGCCATCTAGATCAGCTGCTTGTATACTTGGACAGAATCCAGACAAAGAAGCAGATTTAGAGTGTCAAAGTTGCAGTGCTTGCAAACATAAAATAAAGTCTTTCCTTACACCACCAAGTATTTTCACTCAATTATGAAAAACCAAAATTAACTAATAGCAAACAATCCATATAAAAACAAAGCATAGACGTTTTACATACAGAGACCCAATCTAGTGTTCATACCAGCCTGTGGGGATAGTCAAGCCCAAGTAACACAGTTTACAGGCATACCTAAGCATGATCTAAATATAAGCAAGTAGAATATTATTGGTCAAAAACAAGTCTTGGCTTTACTTGATTAAATAAGGGTGTTTTACAAGAGTGTCATGAAATACTAGAAATCAACATGACTACAACAGCTTTCTAATACCACAGATTCACTGCCAAAGCATGATTAACTGCAATCAACTCAGCCTAAAACATGTTGTTGACCAACAGTTGTTCAGATGCCAAGATACAGGTCATAAAAATTTTTCCTTAAAAGCATACGGTTCACTATGTACTTTCACAAACCACATACCTCCTTTTCTGGGATGAATCTGCTTGGTCCGTGTCCTAGTGGTCGAGGAATTCTAATTCCAAGTTCCTAGAAAAGAAAATTACACCATCAGGCTTCCAGCAGTAAACAACATGAACTAAGGATACAGGAATGGGAGGGAAAAACAACTAGTTGAACAGAGACAGGCTTGTTGTGGTGTTTTGTTTTCATGGCTATATATACACACCAACTCTTCTGTTTGCATCACATAGCTAACAACAGCTTATAATACAACTCTGACTAAAAACAATAAAACCTGTTTCACTAAAACCAGAGTTTTGCATAAAGTACTTGGCAGAAAGTCTAGAACAGAAAGTTCAGCACATAGCAGCCAACCCTGTGGGCTGTCAGTGATACAAAATAAGACCAATGTGTTTGTACATCCAAAACAACCAAAATATCAACCCCTGTTCATCTTGTCAGGCAAATATCTTCATGCAGAAGTCTTAAACAGGGAGAAGTATAATAATTATTATGTCTATAATAACACCTCACAGTGAGCACAGAAATATGAAAAACTAGTTAAACTCACAAAAGAGAAAGTACTACAGGGCATGTTTTCTCTGTGACTGAGTAAAACAAACTGAGAAAAGCATTTTGTTTCTGAGTTTGGTTTAAATTTTCTTTAATAATAAGATGTCATCAACCATGCTTATATTCTATTTTAGAACAGTTAAAGTAATTTATAAATAAATGGTTTTCTATACTTTTGACATTAAATCTAGCTTAAATAATATAACTAACAGGGCAAGAGGGGGGCTGTGTCTTACCAATCTAGTGTTAAAAATGTTTTAGACTTTATGCAATAAAGATTAACCCTTGTTTATAAAATTACATGCAAATATTATTTCTATTCTTTCACTACTGCTTCCACAGCTTCTTCATGATACATAGCAGATGCTCTCCTTTTAAAGAAAAATGGGAGGAGGCACAAAAAAGGAGGATATATGACAGCAATCCAAAAAAGCTGGTCCAAACAAAATGCAAATCTTTTGAGCAGAATGGATTTTTAAAAATTTAGCAGCCAAGACAAAATTTAAAGTAATTTTTATTAGGAGAAATCAAGATTCAAAGTAGGCTATATTTTCCAAATAAATTCATAAAATTATATGTAAGTCAAATCTTTTATACTGGAGGTCATTTCTTACCCTGGTTATTCCACACTTATACTGACAATAGTATATAAATTCTATCCTTCATTAGATGAAACACAATTCACTAGTCTGACCATATATACGTCTCAATTTTAATATTCTACAATACATGCTAGCAGAAAACATATTCCTGTTATTCAGTGTATCATCTTGACACAAGCACAGCCATTTATACAAAATGACAACTCTACTAGCCTTTCTAGCTGAATCTCTAATCCAAATACGTTTTAGGGCCGGGGATTTAGCTCGGTGGTTCCACCGCCTGCCTCACAAGCGCAAGGTCTGGAGTTAGATCTCCAGTACCAAAAACAAACAAACAAACAAACAAATATATACATTTTAAATAAAATTTACTGGGCAAAACTGTAGGATTAAAATAAATATTCCTTCTCATTTCTTTAATCTTTGAAAAATTATCTTATTTAAACAAAATGTACTTTAGAGTAAACCTGTTTAAGGTTTTATTACTCATTTTATAACTTAAGTGATACTATACTTGGATTTCAGTATATGAAAAGTCAAAGAGGGGAGAAATGAGTTACTCAACAAATGATCTTCAGGCAATTGGATAGCCACTCAGAAAAAAGTGAAGTTGGAGACCTAAATCATACTTTACAACAAATCAGAATTAAATGTGAAAAAAACAGAACTAAAACATATACAGTATTAGAAGAAGACACTCATGGAGTGAGGAAGTGGGGCTAAGAATGCCACAAAATCTAGAAATCATAAAATACAAGACTGATAAATTTGATGACAAAAATACTTTCTTTTTTTAAAAAATACTTTCACATGTGAAAAATTTATACAAACATGAATGCAAAACTGGGAAAGATATTTACAACTTACATAACAAAGGGATAATTTTTAAAGACTTCTAGAAAATCCTAAATCTTACAGAAAGTGAGCAAAGGACAAAGAGTTCAAAGAAAAGGAAGTACAAATGGCTGAAAAAGTGCTCAATTCAGTAAAACAACAACTACAAGGTAAATACATGTAGATCCATTTTTCTCCAAAACTATTGCTTTTGATCAAAAAGTCTGGTAACAGGCTGTGTTGGAAAGGTCATGGAGAAACAGTCTTTTGCTTATATAATGCTGATGGGAGTGTTCTAAAGTGTGAGAGGGAAAAATCAAGAATACAAAAACTATGAAGAATATAAATTGCTGCAATTTCTAGGGAAAGCAACTTGTAATACTGATCAGAATAAAAATGTCACATACCTTTGAATCAACATTCTATCCTATCACAAGTGTTAACCTGCAGCTGTATTTGTGAAATGTCATGTGAAAGGATAATCACTGCAATATTGTTCCTAATAGTAGAAGACTGAAAACAACTTAAGTCAATCAAGGTGTGTTTCAATAAAGTTCAGTCTGACCAAAATATATATGAAGAAATGTTCAACATGCTGGCCATTAGAGAAATGCAAATTAAAATGACATTGAGATTTTGTCTTACCCCAGAAAGAATACCTATCATCAGGAAATCAAATAATAACTAATGCTGGAGAGGCTGGAGGGGAAAAAGCAAACCTTCTACACTGCTGGTGGGAATGTAAAAGAGCAAACCACTATGGAAATCAGTATGGTGATTCCTCAAAACATTAAAAATAGATATTCCATTTGGCACAGCTAATTCCCCTTCTAGGTATCTTCCCGAAAGACTTGACACTGTATTACAGTGATAGATGCATACACATGTTTCTAGCAGCACAATATATAATAGCTGAATCTTGGAAGTGGCCCATATATTCATTAATGGATAAAGAAAATGTAGCATTTATATACCATGAAGTACTATTCTGCCATAAATATGGATAGACATATCATTTGGAGGATGCTCCTTGATACCATAATGTTAAGTGAATAAACTATAATAAAAAAGATAAAGAAAAGCATACAGTCCTTACAAAGAATGAAACAGTTCTATGTGGGTTGATTTTAAAATATTTCCAAAATGTATTGTTTGAAGGAAGAGAAAGCAAAGGGTGTATTGTATATGTATGTGTGTGTATATACATACATACATACATACATATATTTATACATATATATGATATTTGTAGAGGAGGAAAAAATCCTCTGTAATTTCATTTTAGGATTTTATCCTACAAACACAATAGCAACATATGGATGGTACTTTTTAAATGGGACTGGATTGATACGGGCTTCAAAACAAAGACGGTGAATTATATTATTCTGGTCTTGTTTCTATACCAAGCATGTACTATATATTTACATATCTGTGATGGTTTAGATCTAAAACAGCCCCCTAAAAGTCTTACTGGTTCAGAGGTGGTACTTTCAAAGGTGACTGGATCATGGGAATGGTATGCTCATCAGCAGACTCAACCATTGATGAGATGATGTTGAATATGCTGTTGGGAGCTGGGGCCTGGTTGGAGGAGGTGTGTCACTGCAGGTTTGCCTTTGATGGGTCTGTCTCTTCTCCCCTTGTCCTCTCCCCTTCCCCCCTCCCCTGCCCCTCCTCTACTTCTTATTGTTCTGTTTTCTGGCTGCCATGGGTTAAGCAGGTTTTCCCTTCTAGGCCCTTCTGCCATGCCATTTCAGCCTTGGAGCCAGCTAACAATGGACTGAACTTTCTGACACGGTAATCTAGAATAAACTCGTCTCTTCTAAATTGTAGTGTCAGGTATTTCTTTTTAATGTGAAAAAATAGCTACGTGTTTGAAAATAGGGTGTTAAGAAAAGGGAAGCATTCTTTGGGATGGATTAGAGACTCCTTATACAATTTCTCTTAGTGTTAAGATTACATTCATTCCCTGATGAGGTACCAGTCTGCCATGAAAGCTGGGGACAGAACAAGAAACCTAAAGAGAGAACTATAAAGGGAGTCCCTGACATTCAAGACTTCAATTTTATTATTATCCAAGTGCAATTCTAGGTGAAACAGAATTTGACTCATCTTATACTTGGATTACCAGAGTTGATTTATAGTTAAATTGAAGAGGTTGTGAAATGTTTATGCTATTCCATAAAAACAGTAAAAGAAATTGTAGAAGGGAGAAAAGACAAATGAAAGAGTTCTTTCCCAAAGAGAAAAAAACTGATCAGCACTGACATAATAAGAAATATAGTTACAGCCACTTCAGAATAAAATAAATGTATTATCTTATCTTTGGAGGCTAGATTCAAAAGATGATGCCCCCCCCCTTAAGCTAATAGACTGGGTACATGACTAAGAATATGACATGATCTTTTGTACTTAATCTCATGTCCAGTAGAAGACAAAGGGCTAATATGGGGAATTCCTGATGAGTCCTGAGATTTTATGATTCCATCTAGCCTTCCACTGCACACAAATTAACTTCTAGAAAAAGTAAATAGGTGACAATTACCTTTAGAGAATTCAGTGGAATTTGTTTTCACTGGAATTTTATAAAGACTGCTCATCTGGGCTAGGGATGTAGCTTATAGGTAGAGCTATGGTCAGCATGTGTGAGGCCTTGGGTTCAAGCCCAGTACCACAAAAACAAACAACAAAACAAAACCTCATGTTGGGAAAACCACCAAAAGGTAGCCCAAAATAGGAATGTTGCTGTTAACTGTCCTATATATCATCTCCCATGGAATAGAGAAAAGTATAAAGCAGTCACATGTAGCCTCTAAATTGAAGGATCTTAATCTGTAAAATAGTGGTTATGATGATAAAATAATAAGACCAGCAATCCCAACTACCTCACATTATGTAACTATGGAATATTTTATAAATTACATACATACATGCACACAGGGGGTCTTATTAGATTCTAGTCTTATTTTAGGTACAAGATTTAACAGATTTAGCCCTCTATCAGAAGTAGATGAGGGCAGTGAAGTAGTATTATTCCCAGATTATGGCTGACACCCTAACATTAGTCAATGATGTCTAAGAATCAGACTGTCTTTTATTTTTCTGGTTATTCATTAACTGATAAAAGTATGTAAAAAAATCAATCTAGGGCTAATAATAAATAATAACAACAATAGCAGTAACACAAAGTACTATAAGCTAAGCACTATTTGAAGTTCTATTATCTATAAGCAAGGAGCTTGTAATTTATGATAGTGAAGTCTGGAAAAGGGTACAGTTTTACAATCTTCATGAAAAAGAAGTCAGTAACTTAGATTGATCCTTTCACCAGTTTATGAGACAGGTACTACTATTATCTGCATTTTGTATAGGTAAATTATGGAAACACTGGTTTTAAACACAAGTATTCCAGCTCGGAGGGTGTACTGTATCCAGAAAGTCTGGGTCTAGTCAGTATTCTTTAATTATTACTTTGAGTCTCTTTCAAAGTTCTTGATTCCCAGGGGATCCTTATAGTTGTCACTGTTAATATAAGGCAATGTTCTTGGTTTCTAAAAGCTTAAGTTTCAATGCTGAAACATTTTCCTCATGACAAATTAGTTATGACCGTTTTCTAGCAGGTGTTGATAAAAAAGGCACATAGGTATTCAATGGGTGGATAATCTTAAACCGAAGTAAATGCATTTTATAACTTATTTAGGGTTACTTCTCTATCTGTAGCTGCTAGAAACCAAATTAAAATTTTGAACAAATTTTGATCAGTCCAGATTCCAGGAAGCAGAGCTGTCAACAGAAAATGGCCTTGTTGGAGAGCAGATGTAGATGGTAATCACAGCACAAATCTCACTAGCTCTCTAAGGGTGTGGCTGGAAAAACTAACAATCCCCTCCCCTTAAAAATGCCAATCATCATCTTTAAAAGAGATGGTAACAATACTGCTTCAATTTCTGGTATGTTTCCTCATTAGTGTATAATACTAACATTAATTTTCAGAGTGTGAAAATTCTTAGTAGTTGTGGATGGTACCACATAAAGACTATGTATGTATTGTATGACTGTATAAATCAGTGTTTGTGTACTGAAAGTACTATTCAGATTAGATGTTTCAAATTTGCTAGAAACATTTATGAATCTGAATCAATATCCTTAAGTCAAAGAATGATTTGCCACAAATGCAAAATGAAAGTATTTGTTGGTTTGTGGTGTCTACTTATTTTAAAATAGTTGAAAAGTAAAATAAGCTAATAATCATCTAAGTCATTTTTTTTTGCTGTACTTTGTGCATTTTTTCAAATCCTCTCTAGATGTTGTATTTGACCTTCAAAAACCTAAATACAAATGAAGAGATCTTACAAAAAAATGTCCAATTACAGCAAAATGTACTAGTAGTCCCAAATTATCATGAACATTATTAGGGTATTTAGAAATAAAGAATATTCAGGTATCTATTTCTAGTGTATGTTCTATGAATTATATTTTAGAAAATAAAAGCTTATTTCAAAGTATTACATTTTGGCTGGGGATGTGCCTCAATGGTAGAGCACTTGCCTAGAATGCATGAGAACCTAGGTTCAAACTCTAGCGCCACAAAAAAAAAGTACTGCATTTTTTAAGGAAAACTGACTTAGGTTACATGCTTTGCTAAGGAGTTCCATTCCTGGACAGTGTTTAATTTAAAAAGAATTATAGAACCTTCCTACTCGAAAGAACTGTATGATGAATTCTTTTGTGGTGATTAGTTTTTCTATAAAGCTTTATTTCCTAATTTACCTTTCCACATGTTGGATTTATTAAAAATGAAATGTAACAGTACAAATCTTCCTGATTTCCTGAACACAATCCCAGAGGCACCATAATCAATGAGCAAGCTAAAATATATCCTTATCTTCTATTTTACATGGTTAGATTTAGAAATTCTAGATCTGGGCAAGAACCAGGATTCTGCACACAAACACCACCAGAAATAACAGATCTATTCAGGCATGATGGCTGGGCTCATTTCTACTCAAAATGAGGAAGATTTGTTATGGCCTGCAAACAGAAAGTGTAAATACTAATGCAACACTTTCACATTTTTTTTTCTCCTTGGTAGTTTCCATAGCAATGTTACAAGAGAGTTTTTAAAGTATGCTGTTATTTGTAAGCGAGGAACTTGTAATGTATCCATGAAATTATAATTTAGAAAAAATGTATTCCACAGCCTTAAGTTTTTATTACTATACATGGTGTACTGATGAGACTATTTACCTTAAAAAAAGTATAATTATTAAACCTGAGTCATTTTAATGGGCAAAGCTGCAGAGAAATTATTCACATTTAGATTTCTTGAACTGAGGCAATACTGCATTCTGATTTTAATTCAAATTTAAATTAATATTTCTTACTTTTTCCCTCATCACCTTTTGAACCGAAGCCTTTGAAAAGTTCAAATTTTAGCTAAGGTCACATTAGTAATTTTTCGATGGTGTCTTTTTGGCAACCACTTAGAAAAAAATACAAAATGTGTCAATTAAATAGCTCTAAAGGTCAATTCAGACCCAACAGGGATGGTTTAATAAACAAGGGTAAACGCTGTACACAATGTCATAGCGCTTGCAGAATCTATTTATGCTAGGCAATGTAAATTTTTAACTGACCCAAATATATGTTTTTCTTTTTCTCACATAGGAGGGAAAGGGGGTGAGGGTGGCTGAATAATTTGTTTTGACATGACGCCACGGAGAGAAAATCCACAGGCTGTTTTACAGTAAGACTAAAGCTTTGTTGGGTTTCTGACTTGTGGAGACTTGTACAGAAGGCAACGTTATTATGTTCTGGAGACTTTCATTTAAATGGCCGAGGCAGCTTCTCCCCCAGCTCAGCATTTTCTGGCCCGGAATAAACCCTCAGCAGGAAAGGTCTCCCGGTGCACACAGGCCGCCCCTCACCTGACGGCGTGGGAAGCTGAGGCGCCCCGCCGGGATCGGGCCGGGCCGGGCCGAGGTGCTCCGCGGCGCCCTCCTCCCGGCGGCGGCAAAGCGTTTCGGAGGCGGCCGGGGTGCGAACGTGGGGAGCGACGCGACCTCCGCGCAGCACGGGGAGCGCGGCCAGGTAACCTGCCCACCGCCCACCCAGCCTCGTGCCCGGTACCTCGTCCTGGCCGCGGCCCGCGCCGCACTGCTTGCAGCCCAGGAGCTCGGAGACCGCCACCGAGGCTGTGTATGCCTCGTTCGACGCGGCAGCCAGGCGCATGTCAGTGCGGGAACGACTGACTGCAGCCGCGCGACGAGGAGAGCCCGGAGCGAGCAGCCGGCCGCGACTCCGGGTTGCAGCGCTAGAGCCAACGCGGAGGCGGGCGGCGCCGACAAACAAGCCGTGCGGCACCGCCCCGCGCCCCTCACTCCGCCGATGTGGCGGCTGAGCCCGCCAATGCTGGCCGCGGGAGCGCACGGCCCCGCCCCTCGGCGCGGAGGGCCGGGGGCTGCGGGCGGACACGCGAAAAACAACTCCGAAGGCCAAACCCGGGAGGAAGAGCCAGTTGTCAATTTCGGAACCGGCCCACTGGGCCAGAGGATGAGCGGAAGACGTGTGTGGAAGATGCAGCAAAAGCCAGGAAAAGGCGAGTCTCTATCCCGACCCCGACTCAGCTCGTCCCATTTACCTAGGAGCAAACACCAGCCAAGCTCTGTAGACTGACTGATGGCACCAGGAGGAAGCAAGTTCTCCTTAAATTTTATAAACTATGGAAATTTCTATTCTTTCCGGGAGATAATCCCCAAACTACGCTGAATAGGCCACAGAAGACAGAACAAGTATGAGAGCATGGCCTGTATTCAATGTAAAATTTATTTTTGGCAAGCTATGTAGAAACTATAAATATCATCTCCTACACAGATAATAACCCTTGGTAGCAAATCTCTAATCTGTCTTTTCGCAAGTATAAGTGAAGATGTTACAGTTTCCCTTCACGAGCATCATGGATTATAAAGAATTTCTTTCTGAAATCTGATGAGGAACCTGGAGAGGTGTAGGTATAACGGAGCACACATGACTGACATTATCTGATTAGAACCCAAATCTCCCAATTCCTGTGTCAATATTATTTCCTTCCTTACATAAACCTACTTTTCTTTTTTTAAAGACACACTTTTAAATTAGATCTCATTTTCCATGTTTGCCTTTGTGTTGTCTAAAGCAGACATGCTCAGGTTGAGGGGGTAAAAGTTGGAACATTTTGACAGTGGGAAACAAGTGAACAGACTCAGAACCAGGACTCATAAATGAAAGGAAGTTCAGTTTTTGGAGGTAACATTGTAACTCTGAGGTTACAATGTCTCAGAGAAGACTAAGTCACTAGCTCTTGAACTGTTATATTTTTAAAGTAGCAGGTTAAACATGGTTACTTTTATTTATCTCCTCCAGATAAATAAAAATTATATGCTTTCATAAACTGATTTTAAAAATAGCTAAAACAGCCAAAATATTTTTTTACTGGTCAAGAGATGCAAACTGGGGTTAATGTTAACACAGATAAAAAGGCTACAGAGGCCTTTAAGATTTCTTCCACTGACCACAGCCACAAAAACAAACAATATAATCAAATGCTCACTCACCCATAAACAAACAAAACAAACCCAGTAAGTCATTCGATTTACAGCAATATGATGTATTCTCTGAGATAAACTGGTTGTAAATGAGTAACTTGGAAATAGAAATGCATTTGATGTATGGAGTTGTAAGCTACAAAAACTAGTTAAAAATCGAGGGAAGTACATTAAAAATGACAACTCTCATCCTATAAAAGTTAAACTGTTATTTTCTTTGTGAAGGAATAACAGTTTTAGTTATTTAGCAAGAATAACCCTTTTTTGTGACCTTAAAATTATTCTCCATTGCTTGCCTTTCTATTTTCTAATGAGAAGCAAGGGAAAAGCACACATTCAACTGACCCCAGAATGGTTTAAAATAATTAAAGGCAAGTTAAATCCGAAAACCTTATAAATAAGCAGTGTCTGATATTTAAAACTGGATAAATATTATGAAAGAAACATTTTCAGATAAACTGAAATTGGATAGGAAGCTCCAAATAGGCTTCCTTTTTTCCCAGAAAGTTTCAGTTTATTCTTTATTTTAATGTTGCCTTACATGAAAAGAAAAATAAATTTATACTAAGTCAGTGGTTTACAGAGAACCTTCAAGGCATTAAATGTCAGGATTCCTTTATGGTCTCTATAAAGACTGACCTAACGACTTCAAAGAATACTAATTTCTGCTCTGTTGCATACTGTACAGCATAAAATATATCTTCCAAGTAAATCTACAGTGACCAGGAGTTCCAACAAATGTATTAATTGGCCTGCAAATATCACTATGTAGATTTCACTCTTAGAGATGTTTTGTTTTAAATCATTCAGTAAAAAGTTTGTCTTCTTCCAAGGATTTCACTTCTTGAGTAGGCCAGAGAGGTCTCCATAGGAAAATGCAGGGCAGCATTTGGGAGAACAGACACAGTTCTTAGCAGAAGATCCAGAATGTGCAAAGACTCAGAAGCAAGAGAGAGTGGTACTTTGGGGAAGCTGAAAAAAGGAAATTCACTAGGTCAGGAGAAGAGGGTAAGAATAATGGGAAGAATTTAGTAACAGATAAGCAATAATGCGGGACTTTGTTGGGGCTTCATTGAGGAATGTGAATCTTGTCCTTAAGGGTACTGTGTAGTTATCAAAAGTTTGGAAGAAGGGCCGGGGATTTAGCTCAGTGGTTTCGCCACCTGCTGCACAAGTGCAAGGACCTGAGTTCAATCCCCGGTGCCAAAAAAACAAACAAAAAAAAAAGTTTTGAAGAATATAGTGATGCAGATTTGCATTTCAGCTAAGGTTTACAAAAACACATTGAAAAGGGCAAAACTGGAAGCAGGGAGATGAGTTAGAAAGGCTGTTACAGAGGCAGTCTTGGCAAAGCAACAGGGTGGTCTGAAGAACAACAGGAATGGAGAAAAAGTATGAGGGGTGGAGGTGAGTTCTGTCTCTTCCACAAGTAAGTTCCTTGAATGAGGTGAACATGCCTCCCTGTACTCCAGATTTTGAGCTAGGAGATAACTCTCAAAACTACCTGCTCTCCTGACCTAGCATCTTCCCTGAACCAATAGGTCTTTAAAAATTATAATAAACTCATGGAAAGGTCCACGTATGGTCTATTAGAAAGATTAGTAATCAGGCTAAAGGAATATCATGCTTTTATGGATCATGTGTTAAACCTTGATGTTTCTCCCTAACTAAAAAAGTTTACATAAATTTGCACAATTATTCATTGGAATCACAATTACAACTACTGATTGTCTAGAAAACACACACTAATATAAGCAGTATTCCAGAAAGTCTTAGTGGTTTTAAATAGACAGTTTTACTCTAAAGATGCAATTTTTAAACCAAAGAACTCTTTTAAGAGTGGGAGTGGGATTTGTTAGATATGCTGTTTAAATATTCTTGAAAAATCCCCTAATGTCATTTAAGAATTTCATTTAGAATAAATGCTGGCTTATAAGACTACTTCTGCTTACTAATTTTGTCAAGATTTTTCTCCTCCTGCCCATATCTTCCTCTTTTTATATATATAACTTGTCTGCTAAGCACTTTTTTCCTTTTAAGCATCATTAAGAGCCTTTTAGCATTTAACTTTAATTTTATAACATACTTATTTACTCTCTTTTTTCACTTCAATTTAATTTTTAGAATTACATTACTTCAAAGAAGTAAGACTGTTGACAAATATTTGGTCTTTTCTTTCATTTAGAATTTCTTCTTTTAGGAAAGCACAGTGTGCCAGGCATGGTGGTGAACACCTGTAATTCTAGCACTCGGGAGGTTCAGGCAGGAGGATCTCCTTGAGATTGAGGCCACAGTGAGCAACATAGTGAGTTCAAGGCCAGCCTGAACTACATAGTGGGACCCTTCTCAAAAACAAAACAAAAAACAAAACACCCAGTGTTTTAAATCTCTATACAGTGTCTTAGAAATCTGGGCCATTACCCATATTTGTAATAAGCAGTGTTCCACAGTGTTAATGGTTTTAAATTACAAAGATAGTTTTACCCCAGAGATTCAGTATGCTCAAGTGTGTGGTCCGGTTTTCCAGGCTAATGAAAAAAAGATCAGTAACTAATCAAGTCCTATGTATGAGACACATTTTAAATATATAAAGCAGATATAATTTTTTATTTTACAAATTTGCAAAACACACTTATGAGTAACTTGTCCAAAGTTAGGATACTGTAAAATGCAGCTTGGGATTTGAATGCAGGTCTGAATCCAAAGCAGCAGTCAGTACATAAGGCTGTCTTCTGTAGGTGGGGTGGGCACTGGAGACTGAACCTAGGGCGTTTGCACCGTTTGAGACAAGATCTCACTACATTACCCAGGCTGAACTCAAATTTGCCATCCTCTTGCCTCAGCCTTCCAAAATGCTGAGATTACAGACCTGTGCCACCATGGCCAGGAAAGCTGCTTCTTTTAATGAATATATATCGTTAAAATTCTTATAACTATGTATTAGCTTAATTTCTTGATTCTAGGGGTAAGAGAAGGCTGGAAGAAAGAAAAAATATCCCCCTTGGTTATACTCAGGGTGAGATCTGAGAAAGGAAGGTAGGGAGAAAGGAAAGAAATCATGGTATGGGTGATCTTGGTCTTTCAGAGCTTCTCTCTTCCATTTGTTTATCTGTCATTCTCAGAATCTTTTTCCAGACCTCTGGTGACCTCATACTATCCAAAGCTCTTTTACTGTGTATCTCACCTGAGATTACCCTTAAATGCTCCTTATGTTGCCCCATTCCTCTTAAAAGTGAGTAAGTGGTAGGTTTTAGGAAGAAAGCAAGCTTCTTAAACTAATTCATACTTTTTATTGTGAGTGACTTATTTATTTAGCATGTCTCCACAGAATGTAAACTCCATTTGAATCAGAGTGTTTGTGTTTCTTGTTGTTGTTCTTTGCTGTTTTTCCAGTGCCTTACTTACTGCCCAGTACATATATGTATGAGATGAAATCAAAGAGATATTTACATTAGAAAACAAAACTAACTTAATTGAATGCTTAATAATAAATTCAAGTTCAATATTGTTTTGTTAAGATTTGAGCAGTCTAGATAAATGCTTCTAGAAGCTGGAGGGCCACTCTATGGGCAGGTGGGCTCTGCCTGAGAATCAGCTTGTCCCAGGATTCAGCTCTGTTAAGCAACTTCTGTTTTTCAGTCACTCCCCTTTTCCGCCTTGGTAATCCACAGGTAACTTCTGTGCTTCTTTGATTTTTCTGTGCCTATTCTGCACTACCAAGATAGCAGCTAGAAGAGCTCTGGCAACAGCACATATGGATAACTTGTTAAATCAGGCAGGTATGTACAAGTCAGACACTGCTGTATACATACCATTGTTTGACAAGATTCATGGAACATTTTGTTATGAAGTTTGGCTTTAAATATCCTCAGGGCTATTTAAGGTGAAATGATAGGAAAGAATATCAAAATTAAATAGAGTTTATTCAGAAATATAACTTTCTGAGGCTAATTACTTTCAGTATCATTGTTGACTTAAAAGGGAATGGGTTTAAAAAAAGGAATGGGTTTAATTTGTAATACTCAAAGGTTAGAAAAAAGAGGGTGGTAGAACATGGAGAAGACTTTATGTCATATGTTTTAAGGAGATACTGGAGGGTTTAAAGAAGGGTACTGATTAAAAACTCAACAAAGGTAATTGAAGATACTAAATATATGACATATGCAAGTAGAAATATTTCTCAGACTATGTACAAATACTATATTGTCTGTTTTTTAAAACTATTTTTGAGGGGCTGGATTTAATTTATACCAAAAAAAAGTGAACATATGTGAAAAAAATTTAAATTCTCATATTGCTTCTGTTTGTAGGAACAAGCCAAAAACAGGTTTAGTGTATAACATAACTTTAAATACAAAGGGTTACCCAGGTATAATATAAAAATTATCTTTTTTTTTTTTTTTTTTTGCTACCAGGGATGGAACTCAGGACCTTGTGCTTGGCGAGGCGGGCGGTGGAACCACTGAGCTAAATCCCGGGCCCTAAAAATTATCTTTTGAAAAGAGAGTAAGACCAGGGGCCAGGGATTTAGCTCAGCAGCACAGCACCTGCCTTGCAAGCACAAGGTCCTGAGTTCGATCCCCAGTACCAAAAAAAAAGACCAAAAATAATGATCTTTAACTTATTCTGTGCCCACCAACTCCATGGAACTGAATTCTCAAGTTCTCTTTCCTTTATAGAATTGATTTCAGCTACGGTTAAAATGTTTGGACTAAATGCATATTAATGAATCATTAGCTTAATCATGTCCAAATTTTCAATGCTTTATTCATACTAAAGAATAATTTTGATTCAAAAAACCAAAATGTTAATAGCATTCTAAAATTTAAATATTGTTATTTTTTGTTTCTAACAGCTGTCTTGCCCTTTCTTTCCAAACTATGATTATTAGAAAGAAGAAGTGAAAAGAATTCTGCCTTATGTGCTTTACTTCCACAGCTCAAAGAACCCCTACTCAATTCCTTTGTAAGAATCTTTAGTTGTAGGCCCTTTAATCCTTTAAATTGCCTTCTTTATTTACCTCCTTCTGAGGTCTCGCTTTCCAAGAGAGTATTAAGTTGTAGACTCTTAACCTGAGCACAAAGTACAAGGCCACATTTGGAGACTACTTGCATGTTGAAACAAATGCTATTCAATGAACTTTCCCATCTGTTCTGCTCTCCAGAATCCTCACTGCACCTCTGCAGGCCATTTTCTCTTCATCCAAACGATGTAGGCACATTAAGGCTATGGCAGTTCAACAAATAAAAATAAACTTCCATTTAGCTAAAACATTTTCAAAAAAGAGATAATACCATTTAAAAATCATTGCCGATTACATGAACTCAAATGTGAAAACAAAAAGATTACTTCACTTGTAGTAATAAGTCTGATTTTCCTAATTTTTGTAGTCTTCATTTTTTTTTCGATACTGGGGATCGAGCTCAGGACCTTGCACTTGCGAGGCAGGTGTGACACCACTGAGCTAAATCCCTGGCCCTGTATTCTTAATTTTTGGCAGAAACTGGAAAATACTAAAATAGAATTTTATTTCAGCTCTGAAATTCTACTCTTTTAACACAATTCCTGATTTTATCAAGAATTATGTTTTAAGCTAACTAGCTTCCTTCTGCTCCAGGCTTCTTTGTACAAAAGTCAGTGATTTTTAAATTATATTCTGTGTGTGTGTGTGTGTGTGTGTGTGTGTGTGTGTGTGACTGTGTGACTGTGGACTGAACCCAAGGCTTTTCAAATGCTAGGCAAGTGCTCTACCACTGAGCACATCCTGAAACTTCAAATTATATTTCATAGGATCCATTCCCTGCAAGTACTTTGGAGATAGTGTGAAATACTAGATTTAAACTTTCTTTTTCAAAATAACCTACAAATGTATATTAACATTAATTAGAGAGTCCTACATGTTGCCACTAAGAACTCAGTTACTGGACTAACTCTGTGAATGCTTATTTGACATCTCTGTGAATGCTTATTTGAGCATTTTTACCAATGTGTCAATAAATAGTACAGGTAAAATATGTTCTAGTCTTCTAGTTGTTTTTGTTTCGTTTTGTTTTTTCTTCAGTACCAAGGATTGAAGCCAGGGCCTCTGAACTGAGCTACAGTCCCATTCCCAGTTTTTGTTTTTTTTTTAAATTATTTGACATGGTATCACTAAGTTGCTAAATTGCCCAGAATGGCCTTGAAGTTTTGATCCTCCTCCCTCATCCTCCTGAGTAGCTGAGGTTACAGGAGTGAACCACTACATCTGGCTGTTCTGTTTTTAAAATAAGTTATGCCTGTCTACTTTGGCTTAAGTAAAACCACAGTAGTAGTGAGTGCTGCTATGATACTATTCTTTAAAATGCCAGGAGAGGCTCAGGGACATTTGCTAGACACATGCTTTTGAAAGGGCATAACAGTTTTGTAATGTCAAAGGAATGGACTATACATTCTATCATGGTTCTTTAGTTTTATCGTATAATGTAAATTTTGGTGCATCTTGTTTTTTATATTATGATAAAGAATACAAATAGATGTTTGAAATCAATAATTCTAACTTTTTGTTCAGGCACCTGGATCAGTTTACAGAGTATCCTGAAAATGCAAAGGGAACTATTTAAATTTTTTTTCAGGGTTGAGGGTATAGCTTAGTGGTAGAGCACTTGCCTAGCCTTGTATGTTAAGGTCCTTGGTTCGGCCCCCAGTGTTTTAATTCAAAATGACTTATGTGTGTGTATCTAATATTCTTATAGAAGTATAGTATAAATACAAGAAAATACAAGAATAATTCTGCAACTACCACCCATAATCCCTTAATTTAAAATTTGATTAAAATGTAAAATAGCTTGTGTTCACAATAATTGATTTGATAATTTAACTTTATTTTAAATTAAAGAAACATTTGATATTAAAATGGAAATTTTAGATATATATGTCAGAATTTTGGTAATATTGTCTGATTAAAGACTATGCTGACAAGTAAATATGTGTTATATATATATATATACTATGATATATATATGATATTTATATATATACTATCATATACAATGAACTGTATCCTAGAACTCACATTAAGTTTGGAGGATACAAGCCAATCTGTAGCTCCTTACATTAGTTACTTAAGATTTGGGTCAGGATTTAAAGTTCAGAGAATGCTTCATGGATAATAACTACTGGTTCTAGCAGAGTGCTGGAGAAATCTAGTTCAAAGTTTTATTCCCAAATGGAGCATCAAAGAGAAAAAACTCTGAGAATCACAACCATTTGTAATGGTCTATTGAATTACAAACCAAATTCATTTTCCACTAGAACTTTCATCTAGCCTGTCCTGGATCTGGTCTGTTTTGGAAAGGATTATCAATCTTTCTACCCACTCTTCAGAAAAATACAAAGTCAGTCAGCCCTCAGTGACAAAAATGCCAGTAAGGTCAATAATAACCTTTATCCTAAATCACAAAAATTTGACCTAATAGCTATTATATGATATTTCACTTCACTTTTCAACTGAAAAAAAATTTTTTTTAAGTGAAGCACTTTGGATTTGTTCTTAATAAGGGTGTTACTGATATCCACATAATCTCTAGTGTTTATTGTAGGTAGAATTTTTAAAAATGTATTTGCTCTTTACAATTTAGAACTTGCTTTATGTCAGTAAGTTCAAATTTTAACTATTCAACCAGATTTTAAAAATTTAAGGAAAAACATGGAAACAAAGTCTTTATAAATAGGGAAGGGTGGAGGGGGTGAAGGGAGGGCAGGAGAATGGGGAAAAAGAACCAAGACACATCATGAAAAGGTAGAAGATCCTAATGATGAATGTAACTGTGTTCTATACCTAAAATGTACCAATAAATGTAATGGAAAAAAATTAAACCATAGTAGTTTATATACCATAAATATGCACTTAAAACTTTAAAACCTTAAAATATTAAACACAAAGCTTAGAAATAGGTTAAGAAACCTAAACTTCAAAGATACAAAGAATGTGGACCAGAGGAAAGAGCAAAGCAGAGTCAAAAGCAGCAGGATGCAATTCAAATAGGTCACCTTCAAGTTTTAACTTTTCCTGGGAACAAAAAAAACAAGCTTAGGAACAGTGTTCAGCCAATCACAAAGCAGACAAACAAGCAAGGACTCAACTGCACCAGATACCAATGAGAGCCAACCTTCAATTTTTTTTTTAATTATATAGTGTCAGAGTGGAACACAGCAAGTTATAAAACAGGATATACTGTCCCAGGCTAAAAGTAACTGATTAAAAAAAACTCTATTAATCCTTGAGAAAATACATTCTCTTCAAATTTTAATAAGGCAGTGATAACTTATTTAATCTTTATTATGTCAGATACTATATACTGTTATGCCTGGCCTGAATGAGACCTTTGCAAGCAAACAGGCCACTCTCAGCAAACAACAGGCTATTCTCAGTAAACAACAGGCAATTCTCAGTAAACAGAACAGATGACCATAAAGAAAATTTAGGATGGAGTATACAATCTCCCTGGTGGCAAGAAGTCCAGTGATTGTCTACACACCTGCACTGAATGTACTTGGACCCTCAGTCATAAATATTCCTTTTAATCATAGCCCCTTCCCAAGCCCTATATAAACTTAATTTCTCTCCAAGCTAGCAGCTGATGTCTTTCTCTATATGTCAGCCCATCCGCACATAAATGAAATAAATTTGGCTCTTCCCAGCTAGCTCCTGAAATTTGCCCCTGATTTCAGTCTCTGTTCACAGCTGGAGGAATAAAGCTTTTTTTCAAAGCCTGTCTCCGAGTGGCCTCTTACATGCTATTTATAACATATACATTAAAGTTATTATTAAAATATATTTAATTTATAATACAGATACATTTTATAATATAGAATTTTATGGGAAATTTTCTTTCATGCTGTTGACAGAAAATAAGGATATGAATGTGTATAAGAAAAAATTCTTTTTAAAAATTTCCTAACACTCAATTTCTAAAATCCATAGGGAGAAAACCCCAACAATGAAATGCTACAATCCAAATTCAAAAATATAAAATTTGAGTAAAAACAACCACACACAAATACAACCTTGAAAACAAATACAGGATTAAGAAAACTTAACAAACTACACATGTAAATCTATATAATTTTTTCTTAATATGTGCCCTTTGAGAAAAAAAGATTTTCCTAGGATTTATAAGAGGTTTTCAAAGAGTTGAAGCGTTCATCGTTGTCATGATTGGTGCAAACTTGAGAAACAAAAAAGATACTTTTACTACATCATATGGAAGATATTCTACATCAAGCTCATGTTTTCTTTGGGTGCTTAAAATCCTTAATAATTTAAAATACCCATTCAAATATTACTGAAAATTTTATCAGCGCAAGTATATCTATTAAAAGGATTGGTTAAATTTACAAACCTCTGTGTGGATATATTGGTCCAATTTATTCAACATTCATTTAACCAGTGTTAATTAAGCACCTATAATGTGCCAGGCACCTTTTCTTTGAGAAGAATATCAGTATCTTCTTCCTTTTTCCTTTCTTCTTATAATTTCCTATAGTGATCTTTGTTTCTACAGGGGCACCTGAACAGGTACAAAAGGCTTGGAGAAAATTTCATATTGTATTGAAAAGCTGATTGTTATTGTAGTGATATAGGGGGAAGAGATGCAATTCCCAAACCTGCTAAATATCCCAAACACGAGTTTGTGTTTTCTAAAATCGAAGAATGAATTCTAGGAATAACGGAGGTTAAGAGTAGGAAAAATTTATTATGAGAAAGATAGCTTCTGTCTAAGAGAGACAGAAGGGGGACCAGAAAATGGGTTGCCTGACCACTCCACTTTCAAAGGTGTTTTATATGCCAAAGTCAAAGGTGAGGCGGGTACAAAGTGGGATGAAACTATACAAAACTGGGCCAGGGATTTAGCTCAGTGGTTCTAGCGCCTGCCTCGCAAGTGTAAGGTCCTGAGTTTGATCCTTGGTACCAAAAAAAAAAAAAAGCTATACAAAACTAGAAGACCCGATGGTAAATTACATGGTGGGCATGAGGTGGGACAAAACCATGATCAACCAATAAGATTACAAGTATAGTCACCCAGGTAATTTCTTTTGGGGGGGGTATGGGGGATCGAACTCAGAACCTTGTGCTTGCCAGGCAGGTGTGGTGCTGCTGAGCTATATCCCCAGCCCAGTAACCCAGGTAATACTGATTAAATGGGGATCAAGTGGGAAAACCAGTCACATATAAGGAATTTCCAGAAAGAGAATGGGCTAGGGAGATTGAGGTCTACTTAGAATATAAATCAGCTATTCATCTCTAGGGGAAGTAGTATCTCTTTTCTTTTTATAATGCTAACCAGTGAATGTGCCTCAATTGTTTTTCTATGCTGAGGGCCGGGCTTTGTCTAACTGCCTTATAATAATGTCTAACTAACAGCTATCTGCAATAGTAGCAGTTAAGTAAATAAGTATGGACTGACATAGAACTTTAACTCAGATTTTTAGTCTAATGTTTGACTTAAGTATATAGATGCTATCATTCATAGTTTAAAATTTGATAATAATAGCAAAAATGTTGTGGTTATTAAGTATTAGGTACTGTTTGGCATTATATATATATATTACCTCATTTCACTCTCATAATATTCCTTGAGGCAGGTGCTATCTACAGTTTAAAAATGTTAAATACCTAGGGCCAAGTCTACAGAGCCTGCAAGGACCTAAGTGAAGGTAAGAAGTGCATGTCTGACTACAGAGGCATGTTCTTTTTGTTACTCTATAATGCTGTCTAACCCTGGCTTAGTTTCTTTCTCATTATTAGTATCCTAGTGATTAATTCTCCACCACTAAAGTGGCTCTTCTCATCATCCCTTCCTGTTTTTCCTCCATTATTTTCCCTGCAATCTCTTCTGTATGACTGCTCACCCCATCCTCTGTGACCACTCAAATCTTTAGAACACTATTACTCTCCAGGAAATCTATACCTGTTACCAAAATAAAAACACTCCATAGCATCTCACAATATACCTTCTCCCTGGCTAATTCACTCTTTATACATGTTAATTCTATTCAAGTTTCTTTTTATTTCATTCATCTACTTGTGTTTCCATTGAACTTTTTCTTTTTCTTTTTGGTACCGGGGATCAAACTCAGGACCTCACACTTAAGAGGCAGGTGTGGTGCCACTGAGCTAAATCCCCCGCCCACCCTTTGAACTTTTATACATTTCTCCCTGACACTTGAAAACATTCTTCTCAAGGTTTCACTAAATATATACAGTATTGTCATCACTCCCTTCAAAGGTCTACTATAATTTCACCTTCTGGACAAAAGTTTATATAATTTATCATGCTGAAAGAGGAATAGCTTCTACTACTTGGCAATTTACCACACTAGTATTTTCTCAATCTCCAAAATACCATCCACTATGTTTTAGAAACCATTATAAATAGTATACACGGATGTACCTATGTTGTGTTTAGTTTTAAGGTACAACCACAGGGTATATGTCCCTTTGGCCTATGTTGAAAGTACAGTCTATTTCAGATATGCAAGAATTTGGGGGAGTATGTCTGTGGACACAAGTTTATCTTGCTTTGAAATTATAACTACTAATATATCACATACATGGAAAGTGTTTACATTTTAATTATATTATGCAAAGAAAACAGTAAAGAGAAAGCAATAGGTTTGAATCTAATAAAAATAATTAAATGAGTAAAATCATCTCAGTATAAATAAAAGACAACACTTTATATAAAATGGAAAAATGAAAATGGAGATTTAAACAAGCAAATAATCATTAAAGTCATTTTCATAGCTTTAAAACATGAAAAAATACTGTAGATGTTTTTCTTAGTGTCTAAATATGGTATTGCCTACTCCAAAAAATGAAAGCATTCAGAGTGGTTTTTCTTGATAGAATTAAATCTAATGATCACACATATGTGTGCATGGACATACATGCCCCTGCATCTCTTGAAATGTTTTCCTATACCTTTAAAGATCAGTAATGTTAGCTAAAACAGATGGTAACTATTAATAGAGTAGTATCTTATGATAACTGAACTGCTTTTATTCTTTTCTTGAGGTACTGGGGATTAAACTCAAGGGCACTTTACTACTAAGTTATATCCCTAGCCTTTAAAATTTTTTTATTATGAGACAAGGTCTTGCTGAGTTACCCAGGCTGGCCTCAAACTTGTCCTTGTCCTTTTGGCTCAGCCTCCCGAGAGAAGCTGGGATTACAAGTGTGCGCTACCACTGTCTGAATTGTCTTTATAAATGATCCCCTTGACAGGTCTGGTGGTACATACCTGTAATCCTAGAACTTAGGGGACTGAGGCATGAAGAGTGCTGTGAGTCTGAGGCCAGCCTAGGCAACATAGTGAGTTCAAAGCCAGTCCAAACTACTTAGCAAGACCCTGTCACAAAAAATAAATATAGAAATCATGAACAGAATCTAGTAAAAAAGAAAATACGGCCGGGAATTTAGCTCAGTGGTGCCGCTGCCTTCCTCACAAGCACAAGGTCCTGAGTTTGATTCCTGGTACCAAAATAAATAAATAAATAAATAAAGATGCCACAGAATTTATATACCAAAGCATATGTGCTCTACTCAGAGGGAAGCTCTTGGCCTGCCTTTCTTCAAGAGCATTATGTGGTATGAAACTATATACAAGCTTCTTTCTCTTGTTTTCAGGTCCATAGTAACTTAAAAGGAAGTAGGGAATACTGTCATATTGATAGAAGAGAAAAAAGAGATAGTCAAGTATTTAATGATGGGAAGAATCAGAAAAATTCTAAACAGCAGAAGAGTGTGTACAGTGCATTAGTAGGAGGCCCTTTACTATAAATACTCCTTTAATAAAGCCTTAAGGATCTCTGACAGTGCCACTCTCTTATACATTAGGTTAAAAATTGACCCACATATTGGACAAAACATCTAAAAATAGCTATAAAAATATAATTTAGATGGTTGAACTAACAAAGTAATAGAAGTCCTCACAAGCCAAAACTGACCAATAGGAGGAATGTAGGGAGGTAGTAAACAAAGAGGCTGGCAGCTATGGATTCTCAACAACCTAGAGCAGTAGTACATATAGGAAAGGAAAGACAAACCCGAGGACTTTGGGATTTGGGAGGTGGACCAGGGATCTATCACAAAGCCAAAACTCAAAGAATTAAACTCTCATTAAAATCATGAACTACGAAAAACATCCCATTTACAAAAGAAGACAGAAAATTTGCCTGTTTTAACTTTTATTCTTGGTGGAGAGAGTAAAATCTCTCCTGAATATTAACAAACAATACATATGAGGAGTTGGGAGCTGAATTCCCTGTTATCTACCTGGCCTTAAAAACAAAAACCAAGGCAGTAACTTAAAGTAGGCTGGTTACATCCTCCAGGCTCCAGTCAGAAATTAATATAGATTCTTTCTGAAGGATAAAATAGTACAACAGAAAGACTGGGCCACACAAGTAGTGCATTTGACAGAGATCCTTTTTAAAAAGCCTCGTAATACTGTACATGGCCATTTCTGTCAGAGAACAACCCCCAGAACTTTCCAGTAATTATGCAGCTGAAGAAATGAAAAAACAAAGGTATTGGAATTGTACAATGGTGTATGTGGTGACATGAGGAACATATTTTTCAACTGGATTTAAGAGTTACCTTTAAAAATGTACATTCACAGTACATTTAAAATGTACTAAATCTAAATGTAGATTTAGAGTTTAAATTGTTTACTTGATAATAGCCTAAAATTCTTATAGCTTAATGATTACTTTGAAACAGATTTAGTATATGAAGATGATTTTAGAATCATCTTATCCTCTTGGCTTCAGAAAATTATTTACTATGGAAGATCTATAATGTAGGAAGTAAACAGGGTTCTAAAGGAGGAATAATGGCCCTAAATTTTACAAGGAATTTCAAAGACCTACAATTTCTAAGCCTTATGAAGCTCTGTATCCTAGAAAGATGTTTTCTAACCACTCATGACTAAGGAATCCATTAGAAACAATGGAAACTATGGTTTAAAACACAGCAGTTTAACCAAAAAGTTGGATCTCCAGATTAAATACATTTGATTCATGCCAAATGTTATTATTCAAAATAATTTTTATGAGAAGCAAGGATGATTTTGCTTCATTACATCTTTTATTGAGTATGAATTATTGCTTAAGCTGTGAGAACTGAATTTCAAAATGTAGCCACCTTCCTACCACCTATCCTCTTCACAATCCACTACTTTTCCCCAATAACAGGCAGATTTGTCTGTTTTCTGTTTTTCTTAGTAAGGAAGGCAATGTCCGAGTTATTTTCCACTTAATGTCTATTTTTCTGAGCTTTGACCTCTTATAAGGTTCTTAGGTATAGTTAGACTGGCAAATAACAGAGGTTCTTTGATATTAAAATAACCAGCCCTTAAAATGTGAGGTGTCCTTTCACCTGCTACAAGTGTCAGGTAAAAATAAAATGGCTTTTTAACTTGGCCAGTTTTCTCAGAAACTTGTGTCATACAGGCAAATGTCTATTTCCTCTGATTCTCTACTCTCTAACCTTGTAATGGCATGAGGAAGATCCACAGCTGTGAAATCTTCAGAATCTGAGAACTAGTACTTGACAAAAAACCCATTGTTAAGATCCCCTGACCTGCAAATCTGGTTGGTAGAGGTTTGACAACAAATAAGGAGAAAAAAACAGAACATTTTCTGCTTCTGAAAAAGCAAGAATATCAGAAAAAATGTATTAGGACTATGAATTTCCATACAGGCATGATCAATGCTCTGCATCTGCAGTATTTATTTTAGGGCACAGATTCCTAGTAAGTTCTTTCCCATGCATGCAAAGTATGGGGTCAGGGTAGAAGAGTAAATGGGAGATTTCTTTTTCATGTCTCAAAATACTTTCTTCTCAGCTGCCTAAAATGATTTCATCCATAAGTTTAAGGATGAAATGGGAATAAGTAAAAAAAAGAGGAAGAATAAAAATAAACAAGCCCTGGTTAGAGAGAAATATGTCACAAAAGAAAAAGTATGTCTGAATTCTCAAAAATCTTAGTATCTTGGAAGGGGCAATAAAATATCATGTTAATTAATGAATATGGTTCTATGTAAGAATTGTGGAACAACATGTAAAACATACATGGTTTTATGATTCACAAACCAATTTCACTCAGAGTGGCTTGTACAATTTCTCACAACAAGCTGTGAGATATAGATCACTATTCTTGTATTACCCATGCAGAAACCTGTCATATAATGGTAAGTGGCAGGACTACAAGTCAAATACAGGTTTGTTCTGGTTTCAGGTTCAGTGCCTTCTCCTTTCCATCAATCAAAAGTTTAAAATGCAGTTTATAATCAAATCGATCATAAAACGTCTCAGAAACAGAGAACGACACAAAATGTGCAATTCTGTGTTAAATTACATGGCATAAAGTGCAAAATCCAAGAGTGAAGCGTCAGTAAAGACTTAAAAGATGGGTAGAAGGGAATGGCATTGAGGACAGAAAAAGCTGGAAGAACTTGAGAGCCAGTAAGGAGATTGCCTTAGCTCCAGCAGGGGATATGGATGACTAAGTAGTGGAAACCATGGCTAGTTTGAGGAAACTGAGAGGCTCCATGAAAGAAACTGAATACTACAAGGAACAATAATGAGCCCTAAAAGATTTCTGAGTAGTTGTATAAAGTAAGATAGGCAGTGACTGTTCATGATTCACTCAAAGCAAAAGAAATCTGTACACATCAAAAGAAACAGTAGGGAGAGTTACTACTCCTCTTAATTCCACCAAACGTCATGATCTACCCACAAGAATCACTCCTGGACTTATGCATGTGCTCTTCCCTCTAACTAAGGTCTTTCTCCTCTAACCCAGGCCAACTCACATTCAACCTGAAATTAGAATGCACTGCTTTGGAGAAGCCTTTGCGGCCCCTCCCTGTCTGAGTTAGATTTCCTCCTTTATAAACTTCCTGTGCTACAGCATTTATCTCAGGGCACTGTAATTCCCAGTGTACCAGCCAGTCTCTGTTATTAGACTGAACGCTCTAATGGGTAGGAAATGGCCCATCCTTTCCAGCATTGACTCAGTATCTAACGGGTCAATCACATGAAGTAAGGAGGGGTATATGATCAGGAGACAGAATTAGGGGTTAACTTTCCTTGAGGTTATATGAACAGGTAAGAAGATATACATATACTGGCATGCTAAAATAAAGAGAAATGTAGATCTAAAGATAGTCTCAACCTCATGGAAGGAGATATTTCAAGCCTTCGTTTCTTTTGTCTACCTAAGACCCTTGAGAAAGGGAGGGCTGGAGGAGGATCAGGTATAAGGTAGAAAAAAGACACATTCTTTAAATATAACTTGAGGAAAATAAGGCTATAATTTTCTTAAAAATACATTTTGGCTAAAAGGGAACAAAGAATTCAATAACTGTCATTAAACAACCATCTACAAAGAGCACAGTGCTTTGCAGGAATCCACACGAGGGTATTTCAGAGCATACAAAGATGAATCACAATTCTGGCTCTAACAATCCTTATAATCCAATAAAGAATCACATAAAGTAGAATTAGGCTAACATAATTCTAACAGTGCTATGAGTTTAGAAGAGGGGAAACAGCCAAGGGGTTATAAAAAATGTTTCAATCAGAGAAATGAGGTGATTGAGCTGTGAGTTTAGAAGATTATGAGAAATCTCTAGGATGGTCTGAGTTGTAGGAAGAAACTAAAGACAGGTAGACTTCCAGTTAAAGACAATGCAATGGCCTAATTAAGAGGTACCTGAGGAATATACCAGAATGATGTGGTGGAATGGAATGAAGGAAACATATTCAGTAAATTAAGAAGGTAGACTCTTAAAAATTGATTATTAATTAGAAGTAGAGCCAGATGTGGTGGCACACACCTGTCATCCCAGCACTTGGGAGGCTGAGGCAGGACAATCACCACAAGTTTGAGGCCAGCCTGAGATCAAGGCCAGCCTCAACTACACTGTGGGACCATGTCTCAAAAAACCAAAATAATAATAATAATAATAATGAGGAGGAGGAGGAGGATGACGATGATGATTAGAAGTAGAAAATGTACTTCCCAAGAAGTCTTTTGCTTCTTTCCATTTTATACTCTAACCAAAATAAGATAAATGGGGCACTGTCAAAAGTGATTTTGATGGAAGTGTTTTGGAATAGGATAATAAAGTTATTTTTATTTGTAACTGTTCATTTGTGATTCCATAATCTCCCTAGGCAATTGTCTTCAGAGGTTAGGGCAGCACAATTAAGTGGAAAGAATCTAAACTTAAAATGAAAAGATCTGAGTTCCGACCCCAGCATATTCTTTTATTTCCTCATCCTTAGAGTTTTTCATTTGTAACACAGGAGCAGTAGTAGTTCATAAGGTGGCTCTAAGAGCAAAATCTGATATGAAAACTGCTAGAAACAAGTTACTATATGATAGCATATTTTGGCATCTTCATATTATCAGACTGCCATCTGGATAAATATTTATAACATATTAAGAATGAACATTTATTTAATACTGCCTCTTATAATTGATTCTAGCTGTACTCTGTGGAACAAGAAGATGACAATCAGATGGACTATACACTACTGATCATTTATATAGAAGCAGAAGCAAAGTACACTATAATGGCTAGAAATATTAATATTAGAGTACAACAACCCAGGTTCCAAGGCAAAGTGAATCCCTCCTAGCCTTAATGTACTCAGCTGCACAATGGGAGTGATAACACAGTGGTCTTAGAGCCACAGGATTACTTGAATCATACACAGTGACTCATCAACAGTAATGGGTTGGTAAAATTAGCCAGGGATCTACACAGAGTTACAGCACATTAAACCAGCAGTCTTCTCTTATTTAGAATATAAATGACAACTCTTTAGCACAGCATTTGTGAAATACCTTAATTTTTCTCTGATCTTGGTTTGAATGATATGTATGTAAGACAGAGATTATTAAGTGTTGATGTTCTTTTTAAATTTTGATATTTGTAATGGTGTATGACTTTTTCTATTTATACTGTAATATTTACTACGTGTCTGTATATAGTGTTAAGCACAATCTAGCCTCATTGACTTTACATATGATAATAGAACTTTTTTTTTTTTTGGAGACAGTGTCATCATGGATCCAGTCTGCTAGGAACTTGCTAGATAGCCAGGTCTGGTCTTGAACTCATGATCCTCGTGCCTCAGGCAAGGATTACAGGTGTGCACCCCCATACCATAACCTATATTTTAAACCTATATTTTAGAAATAAAACTATTAGACCCTATACTTTAGGTTCTATATTTTAAAAATAAAACAGTATCTAACCATTTTTTGGCCATCTTTTATTATTGATACATTTCCAGGAAAATCTATGGTCAACAGGCTAGTTCTTCCTTGGCTAATAAAATCCCAAATCTTTAGCCAAGCACATTACTACTCAGAATAAAGACTGTATTATCTAGCCTTCCTGAATGCTAGATGTGACCAAGTTACTAAGCTCTGGCTAATGAGATATAAAAGGAAATGGAGTGTGCATAGTAAATGTTACTGAAGTGGGAAAACATATGCTCATTTTTGCAATAAATTTTTTCTTTATCTGAAATGAGATTGTGATGGCTAGGGCTGGAGCAGCCATCTTGTGTCTTAGAGACAAGCACAACTTCAGGTTGTTGGAAATAGGGATTTGAATTCCTACTGATTATGGAGCTTCTAAAGCAGTCCTGGACCGATTCCATTATATGAGAGAAAAATAAACTTTCCTATTTTAAAAGTCTTATATTGAGTTTTCTGTCACTGGAGTCTAATCTAATCTTAAGAACGGACAAAATGAAATCCAAAATCCAAGGTCACTTATTTTCTTAAGTTTTTTCTCAGTTTCTATATACTTGATCTTTTTCTATTCCCTTCCTTCTATCTCCTCTGCAGACTTCTGCATTCCTACAGATGCTCTTCTCTTTGATGCATTTCCACAGTGTGAGGGAAGACAAAAGTGGCAAGCAAACTCATTCAGCTGCCCCACTGCTGCCATAGCTCATATCATATTCTTAACTTAGCCACATCTTTTAGGGTCCATTTTGCTCTTTATCTTAGAACAGTGATGGCGAACCTTTTAGAGACAGAGTGCCAAACTGTGACCCAAAACCCACTTATTTATCGCAAAGTGCCAAAACTACAATTAAACCTCAATACTGTTTTAGCTTAGAAAAAACTCTGCATTTCTTTTGCCTTAAGAGAAAAACACAGTAACACAGGTGCTATGGTTCCCCACCACTATCCTAGAAGTTCAGTTCCAAAATCAAATTTCGCTCTAATCAACATTCATCTGTTCACTACTCAACGAATTTTTGTTGATTGTCTACTGTGTTAGGCATTGTTAAATGAACAATAAAATAGATCACACAGAGAGCTAAACCAGTCCTTTAAAATGTACACTGAGTTTTGTTCTGTTATTTTGTGCTCTATACCTTTGTGGTCCTGAATTTTCCTATAGGATCAGAGTAAAGGATGACTATAAAAGATTGGGAGAAAGCAGATATATATATCGAGAGAGAGAGAGAGAGAGAGAGAGAGAGAGAGAGAGAG
>NW_004624916.1:275719-290619 GCF_000247695.1 Heterocephalus glaber
AAAAAAAAAAAAAAAAAAGCAAACCAGCTACTGGTATTGGGATCTGGTATTTTTTGCTTATGTCTTTATCTTAGGTTTGCGGGAAAGTTAATTTAATAAATGCTATAAAGCTATTTGTGAGATGTAGTTCTTAATATTCTGAATTATAAACTTTTTCTTAAATTGTGGTTTTAACACTTCACAAGTAGTTTCTTTTCTTGTTATCTTTCAGACAATTCTGAGCTAAGTACCTGGAGGAAGTGCTAACTCAATTTTAGCTTTCTTGTTTCCAGTTGAGCTATTATACTCATCTTTTCTCCATTAGTAAAGAATCGTAAGTTCACATACAGTTCTCTTTCCAACTAATTAAAATGTTCTTAAAATAATTATAGTAAAATCATAAAACTGAGACAGAAAAGAGGCACACTGTCCCATCAGTAGTAAGAAAAAGGTTTACAGATGTTCAAAACTTTCCGAGGCTTTGGTTTAGCACCTGAATCAAGAAATTCACTGATTTTTCCCGTCTGTTTTCTACAGAGTCCCTGCCCATAACATAGGGCCAAACTGTAACACTACTGTATTTTTGATCTACTATAAAAAGGGCACAAAACAGTCTATGCAATAAAGAGAATCTTTCCCTCCCCAGTGGGCCATAAGTCTGAAAAAACAAGTTACCTCATTCATGAACCATGCTACTTAAGACTCTATGATGCAACAATATTGTACTACTATTCTCTATAAAAATGTAATTTTTCAATTAAAATCTTAGCTCAAATGTTATTTGGCAAGATTTTTAAAATATTTTTTTTTCTGGTGCTTTTAAATTAGATTTAGAGCCCAGAAGAAGTATATTTTTATTTCAACTAGTAAATACCATTGGCCCTAGAAACCAAAAGTCTCTGTTGGTTAATAGCATTGTGTAACAATAGTTAGGGCAACCTTAATTCATAGGGATGACTTTTAAGTACTCCAAGATAAGATCCCTTAAATAATGCAATCATATTCAGCATATAGCCTACATGCAATGTAATAATTACAGAATCTTAGAGCTAAAATAATTATAAAATAATCTGGGTGAAACTACAACAGGAATTTGTAGTGGCTAAGCACTAATAATACTCATTTTATACATAAAGTGAGAATCATAGATATAATACATAGTTTTAACATTGATATAAGTATCATAGGTTTTCTCAAAGGTTGGGCCACTGTGTGTAAAATTACGACTAGCTTAGAATTTGCTAGAGTAAACAGCTGCTTGCTTGGCATAATTTAAGAAGTGCTATTAGTAAAACAAAACAAAAATCCATAAAATCTTGTCACTCAGATTCTTCCTTAGGGATGAAAATGGTAAAGTGATAGTCATCTTTCCTTTACATATTCAGTTGAAGTTTAATAATGCCTAAAATTCTATAGACAGATTAATTCCATTATCTTTTGTTAAAGAACAAATATTTTATAAAAGAGTAAACTCACTACTATGGTCTGGACCGGGTTTGTCTCCCACAAGTTAATGTGCTTGGTCTCAGTGTGGCAATGTTAAAAGGTGGTGCAAACTTTAAAAAGTGGGGCCTACTGAGGGTGATCAGATCATGGGGAGGGCTCTACCCATGAGTGCGTTAATACTGTTTGGCAAGAGTTGCTCAAATCTCCTGTGACTGGATTAGTTCTTGAGAGAGCAGTTTTAAAAATAAGGCCATTCCACGCCTTCGCCCCTTCTGCAACTGCTAGCTCCCACTTTGCTTCTCTATATCTAAGGATCCCTTACCAGGATGCTGGTACCTCAGTGTTTCAGCACTCCAGTCACCCAAATCATGAATTAAATAAACCTCTTTATAAGTTATACAACTGTAGGTACTTTGTTACAACACAAAAGGATTAAGATACTAATTAAGCTACATAACGGCTTCAAACCTCAGGTAGGCATGACAGATCAAAATCACATATATACAATTCACCTTGAAAATCGCATTCAGAAGATACCTTACTGAAGAACAAATCATTTCTTAGTAAGTCCAAAGCAGACATTTCGTCCTGTAGCACTAGAACATTTGGGAACCTCATATAAAAAAGGACAACTCTTTAACACCTAAGTTACTCTCAGGAAAATGAAATGCTCACTTTATGAGAAGCAAGCAGAAACTCAGACTAAAGGGAATAGAGCAGACTTTGGCTTCTCATTTCATATTCACTTAAGTGCAAATGCTCACTGAGTCAGATATGAAACAGAATTATCTATAATACTTACATTTAAAATATTTTCTTTCCTCAAAATATTTTTGACTAGTAAGAATGGTTAAATTTGTATAAGTGAAATGTATGAATGATATAAACTCCATTGTAGGAATTAGCTGTTATCCTAAGAGCAGATTTAGAGCATGAAAAGTAACAATAGGCTCGGTTGAGCCTATTGAAAGCAAGGAAGGGATTCCCCTGGGGATGCAAGATGTTCATAGCTAAAGATAAATTTTACCTACTTTATAAGTTTTTTTTGACTATAGATTCCATATGCTGCATAAAAACCATTAAGTCATAATATTTTATTTATGCTTAAACATGACAAATAGTAAACTAAGAATCTCCCTTAATTTCCCTTTAATTTTACAAACAATATTAATGTCAACATGTCATCATTGTGTTTTACTATTTTCAGTTCAACATCAGGTCCAATTCAAAGTAACTAGAGGTATTAACATCAAATCTGCAAATCACAGAGCTGTCTTGTGACTTTTCTTGGGTAATGGCAGGAAGCATCAGCTATCTTTATCTTGATAAGCATGGCCAAGGTATCTCAAGGAGAAGGGTCATAGTCCATCAGGGCTAATAAAAACCCTACATCTCCAAATTTTACATAAAGGTGATTTACATTTACAGGTTATAAATTGGTTGACCCAAATAGCAAAATGATTTACTAGAAATGAGAGCAAGTATTTTCATAAATTAACAAACTAAGTTCCTATTAAGAGTCTTTTTAGCTTCCAACTCAGCTTTTCAAAGATTTTGTTGATTTTTCTTTTTTTCCTAATGTAACCTTGTTCATGCAGAAGATAAATTAATCAAGTGAATTACTGTAGCTGAAAATCTGAAAGAAGCAGGGATGAAAGGAGAAAACACAGATGAAGGGGGTTACTTCATGGCCATAGCTTTGGTTGGCAAATGGGTATGTACCATCAGTCAAATGGAGGATTGGGACAGAATGTGGATGGTTGAGTTCACTTAGGAACCATAAGAGGGAAAACAACTAACTAGAAACACATGATCTATTGATGGCAAATATTATCTTCAGCAAGTAAATCCCAGTTATGGGCTTAGAGATTATTATTTGAATTGCTAATCTTCAACTATAGCATTAACAAGTTATTTAAGTTACAACATCAAAAACAACTCTCCCTTCTTTCACAAAAGAAATTTTAGTTAGGTCTCTCATTTATAGGACATTCTTTTTTATTATACTCATGTACATTTCTTTGAATTAGTGAGGCACAGAGGTATTAGACTAAGGACTGCAGAGTGGGGACAGAGAAAGGATAAAAAGTTGCATATAATATTTGAGCTTTTGATTTCTCTGTAACTTAATTGTTAAATATGGAAAAAGTAAGACTGAAGATGTGGCTCAATGGTAGAGTGACTGCCTAGCATGTGCAAGGCTCTGGGTCCAATCCCCAGTACCACCCCTCAAAAAAGGGAAAAATTTAAATGTTATTATGAATTTATTATTTTAGTTGTGCCATTCTCATTCTTCTTTTTTTTTTTTTTGGAGATGAAAACTGTCATTTATTTCAATTGAATTTTGTTTCATTAAAAATCCTGTAATGACATTAAAACAGAAATGAAACAGAAACATATTTATATGACTGCCTTTGATCTCTACAGACCAAATAAACATATATACATTTAAAACATTTCTAGTGTTTAAACAGGCCTCATTATTATCATTGTCATTTCAGTCTTCTGAAATACTAACCATGACTATTAATAAACAATTTAGTGTGCATGATTTATTGGACTAAACATTAATCACCGATTTCCAAATACAAGGAGCCAAAACCATTCTCATTCTTTATGTAAACATTTGTGCAAGAATTCTTGGGACAATGCCAGAAAATTACATCAGGTGTTTTGCTACAATGATTAAATTAAAACAGGAGTCACTGGTATCACTTCCTCAATTTTATTTTAACTTCTTAAAAACAAATGAATTCTTAACCATCTAAGTAACAAATGAGTATAACTTTTAAAGTAATATATCCTCAATTTACAGTGTGCATCATTTTAAATTGAAAAATAAAAACAGCAGAAAATCCTTTGCTACTTCTCTAAGAACTCAGTAAATCTGCCAAACCCACTTATACAAATATGTACCACTAAACAAGTAACTATTAAGCCAAATAAGGGATTTTGAGGGCAATGAATAAAGGACATAAGTTTCCAGAACACAGGGAATCAAAGTTCAATCAAAAATTTCTCAAATCATAGGAAACAACAGGGCCCATAGTTAATATGTGAATAATACCAAATATTTTAATAAGGCAGCAATGATGTTTCAGAATTGCTTAACTAATTCAAAATCCTGGGATCTTTTCTCTGTTAAACCATGTGTAAATTTTTAAAATATTAAATTTTGTAACAAAATATTTCAATATCATATTGAGAATCTTTTAAATAATAGTAAGAAAAAGGCAATATACTTCAAATATAAATTATTCAATCTAGTAGATAATTTTCCAAGCATTTAATGTCCTTATACTCAAGAGCCTATACAAACCATTTAGAATAATGATGAATGTATAGCTGCTTAGTTAAAAACAAATATTTCAAGCTTTGTGCAAAGTATCACTGAAAAATGGGAACATTTCTGTATTTTATTAAACACATCTATATGGTAAAAAGAAAATCTATCAAAAATATTTCGCTTACCTTGCCTGTGCACTTCTACCACAAAAAATTTTGAAATAACACAGACATTATAAATTAGGACCCACTTTGAAAAAGATTTTTTCTAGCAATATTATAGATAAGTTACTATAGAAAAGAAATATAAAAGCCTGTTGTCTGTAGCCAAATGACAAGGAGAGGAACAACCTAGTAAGATAGTACTTTTAGACAATAACCACTCTACCGCAGACAAATATCACCAACTCTGCAATAAGAATAACAAAAACAACTGTGGCCCTACCCACACCCACACCAACAAAGGCTAAGTGGGAAGCCTACATTTCTACCCTCGCTAGGATATGTAACCAGGAACTCCCAGTCCCCTGCCAAGTGGTGTCGGAGAATGCTAAGGAACATTCTGGACAGTAACTCCTCATTACTGGTAGTACAGGAGACCACATGGGAAGCCTCTCTTCCATTTTCACCTAGAAGTAATATACATGTCTCCTGTTCCCTGCCTGGGTAGTATCAAGGAAGCCTAAGGGAAGTCTGGACTTTCAACAGTGCCCAGTGGTACTGAGGCCACCACCCTGTGATGTCACGGGGGTAGTGAAAAGGTGTTACTAGGCATTCCAGACAAGGAGGTATCTATCACTGGAAGCCTACTGCAGAGCTGAAACTTGCACCCCTGCCCAGGTAACAAAGTTTCTCCTACCCTTGAAGGCCAAGTGGGGAACTTGAACTTCTACCTCTACTTGGCAGTAACAAAGCACTTCTTCTTTTGTGTGGTATTAGGGATTGAAACCAGGGCCTTCACACTGCATTATATGCCAAGCCCCCAGCCAATCCCGTTTTTAAAATTTTGAGACCAGGTCTCATTAAGTTACTAAGTTTTCCAGGCTAGGCTCAAACTTTCAGTGAGTGACCCTCAGCTTCCCAGAGTGGTGCATTTATAGGTGTACACTACCATCCTCAGTTCAGTGCCCACTTTTTACCTTGCTGGAAAGGTATCAGAGAAAAGCCAACTAAAACAGAATATGTAAATAAGATGTAGAGTTTCATAGGATAATACTCAAAATGTAAAAGTGTCAATTGAAAATTACTCATTGCACCAAGAACCAGGAAGATTTTATGTTGAAAGAAAAGATGTCAACACTGACATGAGATGTTAGAATTGTTTCAAGTTTCATTTATACTTAAAACAAATGAAAAAATATAGAGAGGTTGGGAGTATAATTCAGTGACAAAGTGCTTGTCTAGTTTGTGTCTAGGTTCAATCCCCAGCACCACAAATTAAAATAAATTTACATATGAAAAATATAGTATCAGCAAAGAAACAGAAGATACAAAGAAGAACCAAATAGACATTTTGGAACTGAAAAATATAACAAAATATAAAAGTAGATAGATGGGCTCAACAGCAAAATGGACATTAGAAATAATCAAGTGAAGTGGAAGATAAAGCAATAAGAACTGTCTTGTCTGAACAGAAAGAAAATAGACAAAAAATGAACAAAACCCTCAGACTATATGCGGGACAATAACAAAAATCTAACATTGTGTCATCAGAGTTCAGGGCAGCAGAAAGATACCAGGGCTAAAGAAATACTTGAAGAAATAATAGCTGAACCCTTCTCAAACTTGGTAAAAGACGTTCCCACAAATTAAAGAAGCTGAGTGAACCCCAAACAGGATAAACTCAACCCAAAAACATATAATATGTACTACTGAAAAATAAAGAGAGAAAAAAAATCTTGAAAGCAAATGACATCTTACAATAGAGGAAAAGCAATGTGAAAGATAGCAGATTGCTCATCAGAAGCTATAGGAAGTTGTACAACATTTTCCAAGTGATGAAAAGAACTGCCAACCAAAGTTCTATATCCATTGAAAATATCCTTCAAGAATGAAGGAGGTAATCAAGATATTCTCAGATGAAAGGGAAAATAAAGATAATGAGTTACCAGCAGACCAACTCTAAAAAGAATGGTCAATGAAAATTCTTAAACAGAAAGAAAACAATAAAAGAAACTTGGAACATTAGGGAGGAAGGACGAACACAGTAAGCAAAGATATATTTAAATTAATAGGCTTTCTCTTCTTGTGTTTTCTAGATTGTTTGATGATTGAAGTAAAAATAGTGTCCCTGCTGTGGCACTAAAATGATACAGAAAAAAATATTTAAAATAATAATAAATGAGAGAGAAAAAGGACATAATATGATATAAAGTTCTTATACTTTTGCAAATTGCTAAAATTTTGACAGTGGTATACCATGATAAAATAGGCATACATAATGTAATACCTAGAGCAAACACTAGAAAATCTACACAAAAATACATTCTTTTTTTTTTTTTTTTTTGGTACCAGGGATTGAACTCAGGACCTTGCACTTGTGAGGCAGACGGTGGAACCACTGAGCTAAATCCCTGGCCCAAAATGACATTCTTTTAAAAACTGTAAGTACATAAAAATGGAATTCTAAAAGAAGTTCAAGTAACCCACGAAAAGGTAGGAAACTAAAACAATAATGAAGAAGAAACAATAAAATAAAATAAATGGCAGCCCTAACATACCAATAACTATATTAAGTATAAATTATCTAACACCAATTAAAAGACAGACATTGGCAGCATGGATTTTAAAACCTGCCCATCTATAGGGCATCTACAAGATGCTTCAAATATAACCATATGTGTAGGTTAAAAGTTAAGAAAAATAGTTACCATGCAAATAATCAAAATAAAGCAAGGACTTCTTGGTAGCACAACAATATGAATATTCTTAATTCCACTAAACTGTAAAAGTGGTTAAGATGCTGTATTAGCTTTTCATTATTATAATAAAATATATGAGTTAATTAATGCATAAAAAGAAAAGGTTTATTTTGGCTCATGGTTCTGAAGGTCCCAGTCCATGCATGATCAAGTGGCTCCATTGTTCTGAGCCTCTGGCGAGGCAGCACATAATGGTGGGAGCATGGGACAAGGCAAACTGCTTACCTCATGAGCCAGGAGGTGAAAGAAAGAAAGGGCTGGGATCCTACAAATCCATGAGAGGGTGTGTCCCCAAAGACCAAAGGACCTCCTACCAGGCCCCACTTCCCAGAGGTTCTGCTACCTCCCTGGGAAACCAAGCCTTTAACACATGAGCCATTGGGGGACATTCAAGATCCAAGATATAGCAGATGATACATTTCATATTATGGATATTTTACCACACAATGTTTTTAAACAGTAGGAATGACTACATTAATATCGAATAAAGTAGACTTTAGAACAAAGAGAACTACCAGAGACAGAGAGAGGCATTTTTTATAACATGATAAAAAGGCCAATCTCCCAAGGTGATAGAGCAATCCCAAATGTGCATGCATAAAACACAGGTGCAGAGGTAAGCCCTTTACAGAAATTAAAAGAGAAAAACAAATCCACAGTTATAGCTGGAAGCTTTAGCATGCCTCTTTTGACAACTGAGAGAAAAACTAGAAAGAAAATCAATAGATGTAGAACTCAAAACCATCAACCAACAGGATCTAACCAACATTTGTAGAACATTTTACTTAAAAATAAAAAATAACACTCTTTTAACATGTCCAGGAAATACATACCAAAACAGACTAAGTCATGGTCATAAAACAAACCTAATTTTTCCTCCCTTCTACCCCTGCCCTTCAGTCCCCTCCCATTCAATTCAGTTCATATTGAATCCAGGGCCTTGGTCATACTAAGCTCTACTACTGAGCTATACCCCCAGGTCCTGAACATTTTATTTTACTTTTTTCTTAAATTCTTTTATTGGTACATTTTACGTATACAACACATTTACATTTCTCATTGGGAACTTGTACCTTTACATGATGCATCTTGGTTCTTATTTTTTCCCCATTCCTAGCCCTCCCTTCACCCCCTCCACCCTTCCCTATTTATAAAGACTTTATTTCCATTTTTTCCATTTCTCATCATTTTTCCTTTCCCTTCTTTCCTTTCCCCTGCCCCTCCCACTACCTCTACCCCTTTGGACCTTTTCTTCCTATTTTACATTATCGATTATTCATTCTAATCATTGGTACATTTTAGGTATACAATATAATGACATTCATCATTGGAAATTTGCACCTTTACATAATCTCTCTTGGTTCTTATTTTTCACCCTTCCCCTGCCCTCCCTTCAACCCCTCCATTCCTCACTATTTACAAACATTTTGTTCCTATTTTTCCATTTTCTCATATTAATTCCATTCCCTTCTTTCTTTTCCCCTACCCCTCCCACTTCCTTCCCCTTTGCCCCTTTTCTTCCTATTTCACATTTTAAAAGGAACTACCATCATACAAAGTATGCCTCTGATTACAATAATACCAAACTAGCAATAAATAATAGGTAACAGGAAAATGGAAATTTGGATACATATGGAAACTAAATACATTTATAAATAATTTATGAGTAAAAGAGGAAGTATCAAAGGAAATTTTCAAAATACATTAAACTGAATGAATATGAAAATACATCAAAACTGGAACACAGCTAAAGCAGAGGAAATTTATACTAACTCTATATGTACATGTAAGGAAAGATAAAAATTTCAAATAAATAATCTAAGTTTTGACTTTAAGAGCCTAGAGAAAGGGCAATACAAGCAAGCGAAGGAAGCAAAAGGAAGGAAATAATAAAGACCAGAAATCAATGAAACTAAAAACAGAAAACAAAAAAGAAAAATTAGTAAAATAAGGTTCTGGTTCTTTGAAAAGAAAAAAAATAAAACAAAATTTTACCAAGACTGATATAGAAGAAAAAGAAAAGACAGAAATTACCAGTATCACAAATGAAAGAGGATTATTACTAAATAACGTGCTGGGACAAAGGAAAACTTGTGAACTCTCTATATTCATAAATTTGAAAATTTAAATGAAATTAGTCAATTCCCATTCTAATTTACCCTGGGGACCAAGCCTTTAACACACGAGCCCTCCTTCCCTTTTAATATGCTTAAAATGCTCTTGTTACAAGTGAGAATCTGCAGTTCTTATTAGAACCATCTGCCAGGAGCAGGCAGCAGGCATAGCCAGCATCTCCCACAGGGGCCACCCTCCAGTCAGGTGAGGCAGACTAGAGTTTGAATCTGTGAGGAAGACTGTGCTGAGCCCCACAACCCCTGGAAAGGGTCTTAGGGGAGGAACCCTTCAGGCCTGGGCTGTGGGTAGGACATGACAGCCATCTGTCCTTGCTGGCCTGGGATTATACAAGTTCTTTCCCAAGAAAACTGGGGAAGGGTCATCCAGGACTGGTTACGGTAAAGCTGAGGGAAGTGTGGAAGGGGGCAGAGAGTGTGAAGCCCTCCCTGCCCTTGAATATACTGTGCTCTTCCTGCAAAGGCCCCAGGGAGGACTGTGCCAGGAGGAAGCTCTGGCTCTGCCACTGATCAAGTCACTTTGGCTTCTGCTACTTCAGTTTCCACAGCCACCCAGAGTGCTGGGATTACAGGGGTGTACTATTGTGCCCACCTTAGCCCCAAACTTTCAAATAACATATTTATACAAATGTGCTAGCACATGTTCCCTTACATCTCCCAAATTACAACACAGACTTACACAATCCTTAGCCAAGTTCTCTCAGCCTATGGGCAAATCCTATGTTCCACTCTAACCATAGGACTTTCTAAGAGAAAAAAATGGGGAAGTAATAAAATACATATTGGAGCCAACAAATATGAAATCAACTCACCACTAACTTCCCTTTATTTCCATACTCACTTTCTAGTTTTCAGGTCCTAGTTTAGCATGGGAAGGGAACAAACACAGCCTAGGAGATGTGGCCCTCAAAATGTACACTTTCATAAAAATAATATTATAAGTGGTAATTATGGTAAAAATGATTCAATTAGCACAACTTTTCAAGAAGAGTTTTTGAGCTGATCCCTGAAGACAATCACCAAGTATTAATACAGCTTTCATACAGAAATAAAATGAATCCCAAACAAGTGATTTGGAAATTGACTTCTGAAGCAAAAGAGAAATATTAAGAAAGCAGAAGAACTCATTTCAGAGATCTGTTTCACAATGATTTATAATTTCTTTTTGATCAGTAGCTTTAAAGTTGGTTTTATAAAACAGCAATGTTCCATGAAGTTTCAAAGAGGATCAAAATATTTTATTAGAAAAATTTTAAAAATTTTTGTTTATTGAACACTGGAACTGAGTGTGACTATAATAGTGCTTCTTTAGTGAAAGTGTAACAAATAATTTAATTATTTTTAACATAAAAGGAGTTAGACAAGCTGCAATATTGTAAATTAATGAGTAACACTACATGAATTGACTCTTTGAAAGGGAAAATGTAATCACTTAAAGAATGTTTAAACTAGGTCCTTCTTTATCACCTTTATACTTGCTATTAGTTCTAAGATAAAGTTCTAAGGTATGAAGAACATTAAAAAATTTGTCGAACTCCAAATAGTTTTGGAATCACAGTTACGGGTTTCTTTTCTGTAACTGAATACAAGATAAAAATGATAAATAATTAATGTGACATTGTCTTAGAGACTGGGTGCTTTGTAAGAAAAACAGAAATTTATTTCTCACAGTTCAGAAGGCTAGGAAGTCCAGGATCGAGGCTCTGGCATTTGGTCTGGTAAGGTTTTTCTTGCTGTGTCCTCACAGCAAGAGCAAGCTAATTAAATGTTATGTGAAGCCTCTTTTGTAGGGGCCTTAATTCGGCTAGTGAGGGAGCAGCCTTTATGACCTAATCACCTCTTAAAGATCCTACTTCTCAGTAGGGTCTGAGCAATACCTGATTTTCAATAGGGTACTGGGAATACCGGAATTTTGGAAGGGCTACATTCAAACCATGGCAACTATCAATGGTTTTAAGGACAGATATGTAAGGGAAGTTTCAAACTAAAGTCAGACAGGTAGCTGCAAATATAGCCAAATGAAAATTCACAAAGATATTTACATATTTTACTTGTATTACAACCTTATCCCCTTGGTTTAAAACAGTGCTTAGAATTTAGTAACTGTTCAGTAAATATTTGTTGAATGAATGAGTGAACAAAAAGTATCCTTCTGTATATTTCAGACATTGAGAAAATTTTAACAATAATTTTTGTTACTATAAGTTTATTATGAGAAAATAAATACCATATATAAATATAATTTCAAAATGGTTAAAATTGAGCATATTTCTATGCAGAGAAAGCACTCTAACATAGTGACATATATACTTTCAGTTTTTTCTTATGGATTTTTTACAAAGTTGAGATTAAACATTACTTAAAATAGTCTATCTAGCCTTTATTGTTTACTTAAATGTTCAGTATAAGCCTTTTCCAAAGTTATTAAAAATGAAGGCAATTTAAACACTTTAAAATGCTATATTCAAACATTCAAAAAGGCTCAAAGATAATTTTTAGAGTCAAATTTTATATGAGGTACTGAGACTACATTATTCTTTCATCATCAGTATTGATTTTCAAACTTAAAGGCAAAACTACCCTATAGGAAACATTGTTTCCATCAAGTTTGCAGTTTGGAGGGGAGACAAGAGTATTTTATTTGTTTGTTCATCCACTCAACAAACATTTATGGTGAGCAAAACTATAAAATTCCTACCCTAGAGAGCCTACAATCTAGTCAAAGGTATGGTCTAGATTAAAATATCCCCCAAAAGTCTCATAATCAGTGGTGGGGCCTTCTCAGAATGGGTGGGTCATTGGAGATACGACTTAGAAGAGCATATTCTTGTCCTGGCTCTTTCCTTCGCTTTTTGCTTCTTGGCTGCCACATAATGAACAGTTTTCCTCTGCCATATTCTTCTTCCACACCATTTCTGCCTTGGAGCTGGCCACCATGAACTGAACCCATTTACACTGAGAGCCAAATAACCTCTTCTCCTTTAAGTTGTCAGTGTTGGGTATTCTGTCCACCAAAGGGAAAGTGACTAGTACAGAGGAAGACCAATATTAATCAACTAATCAACAAATCAATTTAAAATCACAACTGTGGTAAGTTGTAAATGTTAGGAATATGGGGTATATGGTCATATGTCATTATACAGAAGGTGTTGGTATTAGACGGGTAGTAGTATTCACACATTCAGGAAGATAGCTTGGAAATAATTTTATCTAATATTTATTAAGTACTTTAGTTAGGACCACTTAGGCCCTATGTTGGGTACTTTACATGGATTATCTTATTTTCTCACTTAATAATTATACTATCCTTTGAGTAAGAATTATTTTCCTCTCATTTTACAGAGGAAGAAATTGAGGTTCAGAGAGAAATCAAATAACTTAAGATTATACAGCCAGTAAATAATGGATGGAAACATAGATAATAAGACAGCAGAGCTGTTGATACTATATGTCCAGCTGTCCTGCATAACTGACATTTATACTAAGACATAAAGAATAAATAAGTGTTTTTTAAAAAGTATGAGGTAGGAGGTGCAAAGGAAGAACATTCTATATAGACTGAGAAGCAGGAAAAAGCCTCCAAGATAGGAGACATAATAATGAATTAAAAAGAGAACAATAGCATAACCAGTAAACTGAGTAATAAAATAAAAAGTAAGGGGAATCATGCAGTTGAGACTGGAAGATGAGGCCTGGACCAGTGAAAGCTATCATTGGCCACACTAAAGATGCTGGTGTTCCTGAATGTAATGAGAAGGCAGAAGATGCATTTACTATTTTTATTTGAAATTCAAATAGTTAAGGAGAAGAAAATTCATTTAATCGAGTAATAACTAGAAGGGAAATATTTGCTTCAGATAATTTTGAAATATTTTCTGAAACCTACGTCATTTGTGCGTTGTCTGAACACTTCAGGAATAAAAGTGGTGGCTTTAAACACCTTTTAAAATAAGTTTAACAAAGCTTTGGTTTTTCCTTCTGGGACTGAGATGTATCAGCTGTGGAAGAGAATTTTATAAATAGAGAGTAGGAGAAAAAGGCTCTGGGCTAGGTTGAGACAGGAGTGGATCAATCAGTCCCACAGTTGGTCTATGAGTAGGAAAGTTAACATAGTCCAGGGATGATGATTAGAGTTGTGAATATACAAACACTAAATATACTATTGAGAATAAACCGGAAAAATTAGCTATTGATCAAGTTATGGGTGGTAAAGATAGAGGAAAAATAGTAAAAAGTGCTTTCAAAATAGTCTTAAAACATTTTCTTCTAATGCCAACAACTGTAATATGACAAGATTGTATGCTGGTAGAAATTGTATTGCTTTTAATAGATTGGACTCTTGGATAATAAATCTTTTATAATCCCTGTTGACATGCAGAACAGAGGCAATATTCATTTATTCATGTACTCTTTTGAATCCCATAGGTTCATAATGTTTTGACTCCATATTTCTAAATTAATTTTTATTAATTAGAATTATCAATAGTAATGAATTTTATCTACAAAATATTTTCTGAAGTAACTGAGTTTTATAATAAATTATGTAGACAGCTGCCAGTGCAGAGGAGGCTTCCAGGTCAACGGGCCACAGCTCCCAGTGCAGGGGAGGCTTCCAGGTCAATGGGCCACAGCTCCCAGCACAGAGGAGGCTTCTGGGTCAACATGCCATAGCTCCCAGGACAGAAGAGGATTCCGGGTCAACATGCCACAGCTCCCAGCACAGAGGAAGAGGCTTATGGGTCAACCTATGACCACTCCTAGCACAGAGGCGGTGAGCAGTGACCCCCCACTGCCCTTGCCATCGAAATGAGAAGACAGGTATACAAGCCTCAGAGCCAGACTTCCAGATCACCTACAGCAACCCCAAAGGGAAACGACATAGAACACTGATACTCAACCACCTGGACTCCCTGAACTAGCAACAAAAGAGGATCTAGAAAAAATGAAATGAAAAATATTTTCTCAGATAAAAAAAGAGATTGTGCCCATAGTGCAAGACATGATTAATAAATTGAGAGAGGACACAGATTAAAAAAAAAATAGAGGAGCTGAGGAACATGATGGAATCCTAACACAGGAAACAAATGGAACCCATAAAACAGATGCAAACAGATTTCCAGGAGATTAAAAACTCCAC
>NW_004624916.1:295182-308009 GCF_000247695.1 Heterocephalus glaber
CAAATTTCCAATGATGAATGTCATTATATTGTATACCTAAAATGTACCAATAAATAAAATTTTAAAAATAAATTATCTATATAGTATAGTGGAATTATATTCATTTTTTTCCATTTTCAGTTTCCCCAAAATTTTACTGAAATTATTTTCTCATAAATGAAGATCTGATTCATTCATCAGATTTTTATCCATATCAAACATGATCAACCATACTATATTTGCTCAATTATAATGTTCCACCATTGTGAATTGTCTTTTGTGGCCATTATTTTATTTTTTTTGGTACTGGGATCCAACTTGGGTCCTTGCACTTGGTAGGCAGGCGCTGGAACCACTGAGCTAAATCCCCAGCCCTGGGGCCATTATTTTTACCAACTCACATTTCACCAAATGTGACAAGAAAATTCCGATTGTTTTTCTTTCGCTAGTAATTAAATTTATTTTGTAAAATTGTAATAATTTTACCTTTATTTGGGGATTGTTATCCAAAGTTTTCCCTTGTCAATATTTTCTATTAATAATGTTACTGGTAGGATGTTTCTTTTCTTTTTGTTAATTTTTGGTGGGTCTAGGCAAAATTCTTCATACATAGATCCTAAGTTACTGGCAATTTAATTTTCTGTTAAGTATTCATATGAATGATAAACAAGTTTACTTGAATATAGAACTAACACTAACTCTGGAAGTTAGACTTAGTGACATAATTAAATAAATCTTAAGAATATTAAAAAAAAAAGCTCAGTGATAGAGGGCATGCATAGTCTGCACAAATTTCTCGGATTTAACCCCTAGCACTACTGAAAGGAAGAAAGGAACAACTTGTCCATTAATATTCTGTCTACATGATTTCTTATCTGATTTTTTTTTTTTTTTTTTTGGTACCAGGGATTGAACTCAGGACCTTGCACTTTCAAGGCAGGCGGGGTGCCACTGAGCTAAATCCCTGGACCCTCTTATCTGATTTCTAATTATCCTTTAAAATACAGTTAAAGAATTCCTTTACAGATCTACTGAATTATCATTTTTGTTGTAAGTGGGGTTATTAAATTAAAAATAAGCATAATTATGATATTACATCTATTTATATTCCTATAAGCAGTGTCTGAGAAAGTCCATTTCATAACATCTTGATCTATTTTACCACTGAGAGGGGGGTGTTCTACTAATAGGCAGAAAATAGTTTTCCTTAAAATTTCTTCTGTTACTGTGAAATTAAACTTTTTTGCACATTTGTTTGAAATTGTTTATAACATCTATTTTTGAATTTGTCTTGCTTTTTCTTATTGACCTTATAAACTTTTTAATATATTAAAATATTAATTTTTTCATATATGATTTTTTTTTAGTTCGTGGTTTATATTTTAGCTTTATGGGATTTTTTTCTGAGGCAGGTCTCACTTTGTAGTGTAGGCTAGCCTTGAATTCACTGATATTCACATTCTTGTGTTGTTTCTCATCTATAGTAAATCAGGCTTGTATAGCAGAAGTGATATCTCATTTCCAAAATTAGATTATAAAACACACTGGCGGCTTCTGTCTTGTTCTTACCTTCATACTCTCCCTTGCATGCTTGGGATCCCTCTCCTGTCCTCTCCTGTCCCCACCCCCATCGTTTGTTCTGGGGAAAGCTTACTCCATGAGCCCTATGGAAAGGTCCATATGGTGAGGAATTGAACCTTCCTGCTAACAATCACATGAATTAGTTTGGAAGCAGATCTCTCACTCAACAACATCTTCAGAAGGTGTGAGGGACCCTGAGCCAGAACCTCCCAGCTAAGCCCCTCCTAACTTCCCAACCCTCAGAAACTATGTGAAATAATGAATCTCTATTGTTTTAAACTGATATGTTTTGGGGATAATTTGTTATAGATCAGTAGATAACGAATATACTGGTTCTTGAAGGGAACAATAGCTATTTTGTGACCTATAGGATGAAAACCACATTCTAAAGACAGAAAAGGATCATTTTTAATACAGCTGAGCATCGGTATGAGCTCTAGACTGCCTAAAATAAGATGTCTTATAGATGGAGACTCCTTTCTGTTCCCATCATAGAGTAGGATCTTTTGTTATTTGCAGTCAAATACATTCCTGACTAATATACTCAACAATACCCAAACCCAATTACAGTTTCCAAAGAAAGGCTTCATTTATTCAAGAATCAGTCTCTGCTCGGAAGCTGGTATTTCTCTTATCTTTTGGAATTCAGTTGTTCATTTCCTGATCCAGAAAAAAACTGCCAGGTGGTCCTATAGGCACTCCTGGTATTTAAAGACAGTGGCTAGGACCATACCCTTTAATTAGCAAGTGGTTACAGTTCTTTTAGCACAATCCCTACTCTTCTTTTTTTCTTTTTTGGTACTGGGGATCGGGAACTTGGAACTTACGCTTGCACGGCGGTCTGTGGCGGCACCACTGAGCTAAATTCCCAGGCCAACTTTTTAAAACATGTCTGCCTTTGACAAACACGTTTACAACTTTATTCAGCCTTACCCCTAAAACAAAAATAATTCGGGAACATATTCTCAACTGTGAGTTTCTCTTGAGAGCAATCCACTTCACTACAAGGATTCTAGGAACATGTTTCAGCTGAGGAGCAGGGACTAGCTGTCTCTGGATGAAGTATAGAAACAATAGTGAGAGTTCAGCTCAGAAAAATCTCTTCTCCTAAAAAGCTGACATTTCCCTCTCAACCATGGCACTTTCTCTGTCTCTGTTTCGTTAGATGCCAGAAGATGCCAAAAATTGGTAACACATAACAGAAGGAAAGTTTCATTTGACACAGAAGTAGAAGTAATTTAAACCCAGTGGCCTTGCTTTGTTTTTTCTTCCCAAGTGTATAACTGCTCAGAGATAGAGGCAACACAGCCCCAGAAGAGGAAGAAAAATGACAGGAAATCCTGATCCACACTTGTCCAAAATCATCAAACAATCTAGGCAACTGGTTTTCACTCATGACTTTTAAATTGTCAGCAGTTCTTGGCAAAGAATAGAAAATAAGCTCAGCAAACTCTGAGTTCTAAAAGGCTTCATGTTCTCACGGATCTCCTGCCCTTAAAAATGATCAGGGGTGGTTACCCAAGAAAGGAAATTTAGCCAAGAACAAACCTTCTGCTCCATGAGATAATACAATCCAAACTACTCAGTACACTCTATTTAAGGAAACATCAAATTTAATATAAAATTTTCCAAAATTTATATAACTCTTTACTTACCACTTTACATATATCAACTTTATAGATAATAACATTTACCTAGCTGAAGGAAGCCATTTCATTGTAACTTTGACTATAAAAAAAGTCTAGGAGCCTTGAAGCCTACTAGGAGTACACTCCTGGATTCTAATAGTACTGCTTCATCACAGTCAACTGGGCACAAAATGGAATTTCATAGAAATGTGATAGCTGCTATTCTAATGAGCACTAAATTTGCTTGTAATGTTTATTCATTTGCACATGTTCACAACTAACATGTCATGGCTTTCTAAGTCTGGAACAGCTCCTTGATTTCACAACACAGGGACTTCTACAGTGTCTACATTTATTTTTTTTAAAAGAAAAAGAAAAAAAAAAGCAAAAGAGGTGGGTAAAATTTGAAATGCTAGTTCCTATCCATAGAGATCTACACAGCACTCCCTATATCATACCTCTAGAAGCTGTCATATTCACGTATGCTTTTGTTTTTTGATCTGTGGAATTCATTTAGGAATAAATTCAATCATAATCTTTATTCTCCCCTGTGCTGCCCCTACTGGCCCTTACAATAACATTATTCTAAAAAGTTTATAATATTTATAATATTCCTGAGACTTTTCTGCAATTTGAGTATTTCTTTCATTCACAGGAAGACAGGCCTAGGCCATAACAATGAAAGTGAACTCCACCAGAGGCAAGACAATGTAAATAAACTTAGGGACTTCCCCTTCGCTGTGCCATGGTACTCTTTAACCTACTTTGGTTTTCTACAAATCACCCCTTTTGTTCTTAGCCTGAAAGCACCAAAGTGATGCCTCTATTAATCACTGTGTATTAATAAATGATAACAGGGCCAGGGATTTAGCTCAGTGGTTCTGTCGCCTGCCTTGAAAGCACAAGGGCCCGAGTTCGACCCCTGGTACCAAAAAAAAAAAAAGACAACAAACAAAAACACGTGTAGTACACATGCATTTATTTATATTAGAGAGTAAATATCATACAACCTGTGGAAAAACCTACACTATTAAATAAAACATTAACAAAGGATAATTTGTTGAGGTTTTTTTATTTTGGTTTAGAATAGAACCTGGAGATTTAAGACAAGGCTTACAAGAAATGTAATGGTTTTTTAAGGTAATGTCTTATGTGTGCCTTCTTGATTCATAGATCCTATCTTTTGTTTAAAGCACTTGTTATAAAACTTCACCAGTTCTAATTGGAGTAGGATGAGAGATCTGACCTGTTAGATTTCATTTGCCAAGTCTTTCCTCCTTTGGTAAGAGATTAATTCTTCCTCAGAAAATTGATGAATACAATACTGCAGATTTTATTATAAAGATTCTGGAAAAGTGCCACATGAAAATAAACAGCAATGACAATGAACTAATAATTAATAATCTCTTTTAGAAGGAAATTCTCTGAAAGGTGTAGATAATTCCTTCCCTCGTTTACCTTTTTAGGTCAGAAAAAGTAGTTCTTCAGTGACTATAATTAGTACAGCATCTGTAGGATGCTCAATTCTACTTTAACTACATAGAATAATTTAATCTCATTTAAATTATGGTTAAGTAAAATCAGTATGGATTGTTTCATGGAGGTACTAGTAAGCCTGAGGACATCTGTTAACATAAGGCAGAAAACTTCCCCCAAGACAAACAAGCAACAGAATCAGGAATAATTTTGTGCTCTTCCTTCCCTCAGTTAAGTTTATGCCAGGCACCTTTCAATGTCTTGAAAGTTCATGCTGTGTTTCTATTTTCCCCTCATAATCTTTCCATCAGCATAGATCAACTTCAAATCAAATAAATTTAAATTATTAATTTAATAAATGTATATGTACAGTTTTTGTTATCAAAATTGCTACTCAGAAAGTTAACAAAAAAAAGAAAGTTAAGTTTTTTAAAAATGCATTTTACTGTTTTAACTACTTCACATATAACTCATATATAATCTGACTTTAAAATGGGCATAATCTAAAATGAAAGCCATAATAAGTTTTCCTAATTATATGGTTCCCTTAGGAAAAAAGAACAAGGTACTAATACAGATACATGTGAACCACATTTGACCCATGCACTAAACCTAAATAACTGAAAGGCATATCATATAAGGAAAAAGCCTTGACCAAAATTTTTTCAATAAACTTAATGAATGTGGTAATTAAAAATTTTTGTATAACATATAAAAATGAAAAATTCAATTTTTGAACACTTTTAATGATAAATTTAAGATGTATTATTTATTTTAGCAAAAATTAAATGATGTATACTAGAATTAATTTTACCTTAATACTTTGGGATATGCAGTAAACTTGATTTTAACTTTCCTTGTTTAAAGTAATTCATCTAACAAATTTAGCTTTTACTGTGTGCCTACTGAGTGACAGAGAAATAAATGTTAAGAAAAATTCTTACCTACATTAAGCCTCACTCTAGTAGGGGACATACATTAATCCAAGAATTATCTAAATGTGACAAAATATGAATGCTTTATGAATAAAGGAGAGAATGGATTTAGACAGGAAAGTCTGAGAAGGCTTCCTTGAGGAGGTTACAGCCAGGAAAAATCTGAAAGACCATAATCTTATCAGTCTTCATTGTCAAGTTGATTGGCTTGAGAGGTACCTAGGTCTTTTGTAAAGCATTGGATGGGTTTTGGGAGTGTGACCTTGGAGACTATATCTGGTCCCTGGTCCATTCCTTTCCCGTGCTCATCTGCTGTACTCTGCTTCCTAGGTGCCATGAAATGAGCAGCTTTCCTCCACTATACCCTTCTACCATATTTCTGCCTCGGAGCCAGCTGACCATGGACTGAGACATTCAAAGCTATGAGTCCAATTAAACCTCTCCTCCTTTAAAATGCAGGTGTCAAGTGTTTTGTCCCAGCAATGGAGATGCTGACCAATATAGGAGGAATTTATTAAGTAAAAAGGAGCAGAGGAGCAACTTTGTTTAGATAGAGGAAAAAAACACAGGCAAGAGCAAGCACTACAAAGTACAGTATACTCAAAAAGGTAACTGAAGAATGCCATTGAGTCTGGGACACACAGAAAAGGAAGAAAATATTGTAAGATGAGGCCGTAGAGATCAGCAGCAAGACACATCAGGTAGGGTCTTTAGGGAGGGTGACTCTTCATTTTGGTTTACTCCTATTAACCTAAATAGTCCCTCCTCTTACAATGGCCCAGTTTGGAAGATAAATTTTATAAGGCCATATGCAGAATCTTATCCTTAGCCAAGACACCATGATAAATCACATATAAGAGTGTCTGTATGTGTGTGCATCTGTGCCCATGGGGAGGAGGAGTGAGAATTGGAGAAGAACATGAACTCAAATATGAAGGTAAACCTCCTGTTAGAGATCCCTTCATCTGTAAAGTCTGAAACATACTTCATTGTTGGTCTCAGGGAGAACAAGATATGAAATTATACCAAATGAATGGAAGAAAAAAAAACTTCCCTCAGAGAGAAGCAGCCATTGAATAGTTGGTTACTGCCCTGAGTTCCACTTCCTGGCTGCCTTGCAGAGGTCAAGCAGGCTTCTGGCCCGAAGAAGGGAGGAGGAATATGTGTCAGTGAGGAGGTGCACCTCTCTATTAAGATAGAAGAGGGGAAAGAACTGCAGAGATAGGGCTAAGAGTAACTATTTGAAGAGAAACAAGTGTGTGTGGGTGTGCATGTGTTCACATGTTTGTAGGGGAGTGCTTCTCTTGGGTAGAGTGGTAAGGGGAAAAGTCAGAGCTAAAAGCAAGTAATGGCTTGACTCAAATTCTCCATGGGCTTTACCCAGGAGGCAGTTCAATCCCAATGGGATGGGAGAAAGATGGGAATGATGTGGAAATGTTCAAGAAGGTGAGAGCCATCAAGAGAAAGTTTAAGGTGAACTAAAGTGAGGAACTACTCTTGCCCCACTTGCTATCATGCCACTGATGAATTTTTTTTAATCCTTGAAGCTTGAAGTCTCTTCTGAGATTATAATACTGTGATTACTGCTGTCGTCTCTTTGCATTTTCCTGTGTACATTTGCTGATTCTTATGAGCCTGTGTGTGTGGTACTGGTGAACTAAAACCAGGGAGCACTGAAGTACATTTTTTTCTTTTTAATTTTGAGACAGGATCTTGCTAATTTGCCAAGGTTGGCCTGAACTTTCAGTCCTCCTGGTTCAGCCTCACTTGAGCCTCCTGAGTAGCTGGGATTACAGGTGTGTGCCACCACATCCAATTTGCTTTTAAACTTTTAGTGATACTTTGTATTGGGTGAGTGTGGTTTTATCATTTTTACTACTGTATGTCTTTCTACTCAATCTATAAATTCCTTACCAGGAATTTCATCTCTTTGCATAAAAGATACTCATTTTATATTGTGAAGCTCATAAATTATTTTCAGAGGGGAAATGCTTTTCACAAGTTTCTTACTACTTAAAAATATCAGAAAATGTCATATTTTCAATGAAAAAAATTAAAAATCTAAAAAAATCAGTCTTTTACTCATATAAGTGCTGAATTAAATAGAAAAAATAAAATTGAGGGCAGGTGGATTTAGCTCAGTGGTTCTGCTGCCTGCCTCACAAGTGCAAGGTCCGGAGTTTGATCCCTAGTACCAAAAGAAAAAAAAAAAAAGAAAAGAAATAAAATTGAGCCATGTATATAATTCTGGATCCAAGGAACTGATGTTTATGACAGGGAACTTAAGAATGAAAGATAAAATCATGAAATAGTCTTAGAATATTAAAAACTAATATTTAATCTTGCCACCAAACTGCCCCCAAGGCACTAGTTACTGAAATCCTCAGCTATACCTTTAGGATTTTGAATTATATGCTAAGAAGATACATATAAAGATTATAGATGACTCCAGGATTAGGGTCAATAAAACCTAAAGATGGCCTATGAGAGTATTTGTCTCCAAAGCATCATGGATTCAGCTACCTAGACAAACTCTGCCCAATGATATATTAACATCAAGACAGAAAATGTTTTAGGATAGTATGTATTAGATGATAAAATGAAGATCTGAAAGCCAGAAATCATCATCAGCCACCAAATCAAAACATGGGTCAATATCAATTTTTTAAAAAACCAGCTCAGTGAGTGTCAACTACTAGGAAGGAAAAGAGGGACGGAGGCAGGGAGGAAGGAAGGGAGGGAGGGAAGGACGGACCCACAGAGAATATGCTAAGTGTAAATTAAGTCTACATCACTGACAATATTCTTTAATGTTGGCAAAATCTATATGATGGTAAACTAGTGTCTTAGTTACTTTTTCATTGCTGGGACAAATACCTGACACCCCCAAATTAAAGGAGGAAAAGTTTATTACAGCTCACAGTTTACAGAGGTTTCAGTCCATAGTCAGCTGGATCCAAGGAAGGGTGGCATGGCAGAGGGGCATGGCAGAGAAGAGACAGTTGATGGCATGGCAGGCAGAAAGCAGCTGCAGCAAGCCTCTTTCACCTTTATATTCCGTTCAGGCTACAACCCTATTAGTTGGTGCCACTCACATGCAAGATGGGTCTTCTGCCTTCAGTAAATCCATTCAGCAAAGCCCAGAACTATGCTAATCCAATTAGTGGACTGATTCAGTTATGACACCCATGATTCAGTCACTCGTAAAAGCCCCACTTGGGAGCACATGAGGCTTTGGGGGTCATTTTAGATATAAACTGTAACAATTAGTAACAATTCAGCAATGTTTCTCTACATTAGAGACCAATCACCAGCCCCCTCATTTATACTTTCTACACTCATCTATCTGCATGTAAACTTTCATATTACTAAATCTACTATGACGATTTAAAAATAATTATTGTGGGGCCGGGGATTTAGCTCAGTGGCACCATGCCTGCCTTGTAAGCACAAGGTCCCGAGTTTGATTCCGGGTACCAGAAAAAAAAGAAAATAATTATAGTGGTAGAGTACATGTTTAAGGCCCTCTTGTATCTTTATTTCTGGCTTAATAATATATCTATGAACTAATAATAAAAATACATAAACCTGCAATTTCTATCAAAGTCTTTTTGTACCTTTAACCTTTGCTATAACTTCTTTTTTTTTTTCTTAAATTCTTTTATTGGTACATTTTAGGTATACAACACAATTACATTTCTCATCGGGAACTTGTACCTTTACATGATGCATCTTGGTTCTTATTTTTTCCCCATTCCTAGCAAACCACATTTTCTGTTTTTTCTTCTTTTTGGAGCTGGGGATCGAACTCGGGTCCTTGCGCTTGCGAAGCAGGTATAACTTCTTAATTGAGGGACCAGCAAAACATAAGCCCACTTACTTTAAGTCAATAATGTTTGGGTGCCTTTTTTTGTGACTAAAGTTTGATGTGATTTTTTTTTTTTTAGGGGAGGCACTATTCATTCTACTTTTCCCCTGCAGCAAGAGTAAGGGAAGCCTATGAATCCCTTTGGGACAGAATGAAAAAGAAAGCAGGTAAGACTCTTACATGATCTACTTTATTTCCTTTAGAAAATTTTAGCCAATTTGAGTAACTAAGATCTGGACATAGGACTGACATCTGATGGCATTTAAAATTTAATAAAAGACGAAGCCAAAGAAGTTAACTAGATAGTATTCTATTTTCAGTAATGTGTTGCACAAACTGAAGAAGAGAGATCTGTGAAGACAATATGGTAGAAACTATAACTAACAGATACAAATTAACACTAATTTTGAAAGATAAAAAATATGACTGGGCTGGGGATTTAGCTCAGGGGTTCTGCCTCCTGCCTCGAAAGTGGAAGGTCCCGAGTTCGATACCCGGTACCAAAAAAAAAATATGACCATCTCAAAAAGGAAAATGTTGCAATAGTGAAAAACAGTGCTGAACTTAAAAGTTTGATGCTTTTAATTCTTTTGGGAAGATGCCCAGCAGGAGAATAGCTTGGTCAAATGGGACCTCTAATCCTAGTTCTTTGAGATATCTCCATACTGATTTCCACTCTGGTTGCACCAGTCTACACTCCCACCAACAATGGAGAAGGGTTCCTTCTTCCCCACAACCCTGCCAGCATTTGTTGCTGGTTGATTTCTTGATAGCACCCATTCTTTCTGGAATGAGGTGTAATCTCAGCATTGTTTTCATTTCCATCTCTCGGATGACCAGTGATGTTGAATATTTTTTCATATGTTTATTTGCTGCTTCTACTTCTTTAAGAAATGCCTGTTCATTTCAGATGCCCATTTTTGGACTGGGACTTTAAATTTGGGGGGGTCTGATTTTTTAAAGTTCTTTATATATTCTAGAATAGTAGACCTTTGTCTGAGGAAGGGTGGAAGGAAGGACAGGGGAATGGAGAAAAAGAACCAAGATACATCATGTAAAGGTACAAATTCTCAATGATGGTTGTCATCATATTGTATATGTAAAATGTACCAATAAACTTAATGAATAAAAAAAAAGTTTGAGTGAGTCCATGCAGAGAAAACTTTGCCTGAGCCAAATGTCAATGAAGATTTATAATGCAGTAAATATAAATCATGCTTGAAGTAGCAAGGTGATACCAGAATACAAAACATTCAGATCAGGAAAACACAAGAAAAAGTTATCAACATCTCATTATCTCCTTGGACCTGGTTGTTCTGGTAAAATATTTTAAAAATCAATGTTGTTTCCTTGAACAGGTTAATTTTTAGAAATAAATATATATCTTTTTTTTTGACAGGGTCTCTCTGTGCAGTTCAGGCTGGCCTTCAACTCACTATGTAGCCCAGGCTAGCCTGGAACTCATGACAATCTTCCTGCCTCAGCCTCCCAAGTGGATTACAGGAGTTTGCCACCAACCCCACCTAGAATGTATGCTTTTCTTTCTTTCTTTCTTTCTTTCTTTCTTTCTTTCTTTCTTTCTTTCTTTCTTTCCTTTCTCCTTCCTTCCTTCCTTCCTTCCTTCCTTTCTTTCTTTCTTTCTTTCTTTCTTTTTTTAATCAAGGATCAAACTCAGGACTTTGTGCTTGTGAGACAGGCGGTGGCACCACTGAGCTAAATTCCCAGCCGAATGTATGCCTTTTACTCCTTCATTCTAATACCATTTGACTTGGTTGTTTTTCTGGTGCATGAGAGATCATATAACCCTAAAAGCCCGCAGTCTAGAGATCCTGTCATTTTTCAGCTCTTATTACTCAACAAAATAGTTCAAACCCTAATGTTTTCTTACAACTTCCCCTCTCTGTCTACAAATCTACAGTCGGTTGGGCCACAAAGGTATTGTGTCCCTTCCACCAAGGCTCCACTATACTAACCACACTTCTTTGAGCTTTTCTGGCACCCCCTGCCCACAGCGCCCATTAGCTAATTACAAGGGAGGTGGGAGAAGGAAAAGAAAGAAGGGACAAGAAAAATAGAGAGAGTAGAAGGAGAAATAGAAACAAAGCTTTTGTAAATAAGGAGGGGATGAAGGGCAGAAGACGGGGGAATGGGAAAAAAAGAAGCAAGATATATCATGTACATAACTTTCAAATTTCAATATCCAATTCTTCATTTATAGCAAGTATACATAGACCTGAATTTTTATATATAGCTTGTGTTTTCTAATCCTGCTAAATTCAGATACAAGTTCTAGGGGCTCCTAGAGATTTATTAGTATTTTCTCTGTAGAGGATCATTTCATCTACATATAAAGATTTTACTTCTACCTTGCCAATCCAATGCTAATTGTTTCTTTTTATTGCCAGACTATTTTGGTCTGGGCCTATGTTTCAAAGTTTAATGGACAGATGAAGAGTAGGCATATCTGCCCTTGTTCCCCACCTTTGGGAGAAAGCGTTGTATCTTTTCCATTTATATAAGGCATTTTTGCTGGAAGTATGGAGTACATGGCTTATCTGTTGAGAAGGTTCTGTTCTACTTCTAGTCTCCTGATAGCTTTTACCATGAACAGCTATACAATTTAGTCCAATACTTTTTCTGCACCTAATGATAGAATCATATGACTTTTTCCTTTCCTCTGTTAAAATGATAACTTATGGGAGTGGATCTTCCAATACTGAACCAACACTGTCATTCCTATAATAAAACCACTTTCTACATACTGCCAGATCTGACTTCTAATAGTTTGTTTTGTTAAACAAATTTCTACCTATGTTCATACTTTATTTTTCCATTATCTTTATCCAGTTTTAGGATTAGCACAATGTTGATTTCCTAAAATGAGGAGAGAAGTGTTCCTTCTTTTTTTTGCTTTAAATGTTTGAGGGCCCGGGATTTAGCTCAGTGGTTTCGCCGCCTGCTGTGAAAGCACAAGGACCCGAGTTCGATCCCCAGTACCAAAAAAACAAAACAAAACAAAACAGAACCACCAAAAATATAGGGCTGGGGATTTAGCTCAGTGGTTCCGGTGCCTGCCTCACAAGCGCAAGGTCCCGAGTTCAATCCCTGGTACCAAAAAGAAAAAAAATTGTTGTGGTTGCCACCTTTGGCAGATATAAATGTTTGATATAATTCATCAGTTAAAATGTATATGAGCCTGTTGTTGTCATATAGGCAGGTTTTCAAGCTAGGAATATACTTTCTTTAACAGGTGCTATTCAAGTTTTATATTTCCTCCAGAGTCAGTTTCATTAATTTGTCTTCCAAGGTACTTCTTAGAAGTTGTCAAATTTATTTCAAAAAAGATTTTTGTAATATGCT